>JAODAL010045355.1:0-32011 GCA_025379985.1 Phyllomedusa bahiana
AGACGCGTCGGAGCGGGTTAGGAGTGTGTTGTTCAGGTAGTAAAGGGGAAGAGCACCCGGTAACTATCTGGTGGGAAGCTGCATGATGGTAAATCCCCAAAACCCACGGCCTTGGCAAAGGGGGGGGGGGGGGGATGTAAAGGGGGACAAAGGGGTTTGTGGTGACCGAGAATGTGTCACCAAGTACCCTGGCGTTGGTAAAGTGAGGTGAAAATCTGTAATTTCATTTTGTCAGCAGCGGTAGGTTGCTGAACACATGTTTTTATTTTAGTATATTTGCACAGCAAGTAGTCTGGGTCTGGTTTTCACAGGAGCAGTCATAGAGTTGGGTGGGTGACTGCCCCCTAAAACACCTCAGGTCCAGGCCAGAGTTTGGTTGCTCTATGTAAACCTGGAAATCAGCTGGAAGGGAGTAAGATTGATTGTCTGTGATGCTGGGAGAGTCTGATGTGCAGAGGAGAAGATCCCAAGAACAGACTATACGCCGGTCTCAGTTGGAGACAAGGAAGGCTGGAGGCCTGATCTGGACACAGGACTGTAAGTGTCTCACAGGACTGTGTAAATCTGTCTTATTTCCTCTGCATTTTGGCTGAAGTTAAGCACACATTTATGTTGCTGTTTATCTGAGGCTGAAATAAACGCCTGAACGCTTAAACAGAGCTAAAGGACTGGTCCTGTGTTATCCTACCACCAAGCTGATCCCTTACAATATATATGTAATAATTTTTATATATATATTAATATATATTTTATATATATATATTATATATGTGTATATGTGTATTATTAAATATATATATCTGTGGATATATATATGTAGGTCTATAAGTGTATAAATATATATTATGTATATATGTGTATATATATAAATATTATATAGGGTGTAATATATATAATATATATATTATATATATATATATATATCTATATGTGTATATAATTATATTATATATATAAAATATATATGTGTGTATATATATATATATATTTTATACACACATATATATATATATGTGTGTATAATATAAATATATTATATAAATATATATTAATATTATATGGGTGTATATGTATATATATGTAAAATGTATATATATGTATATATATATATGTGTACATATTATGTTTTTATATATATATATGTGTGTATATATATATATATGTATATATATATATGCTATTATATATATAATATATATATGTGTATAATATATGTGTATATATATTATATGTATAAATAAAAAGGTGTATGTATATATATATATATATATGTGTATATATGTGTATTTTATATATAAAAATATATATATATATATATGTGTGTATATATGTGTATATATATATGTGTGTGTATATATATGTGTATATATGTGAAAATATATATGTATTATATATATATATATATATATATATTTTTGTATTATATATATGTATATGTATATGTATATGTATATATATATGTATATGTTATATTATGTATATATTTATATGTATATATATAATATATGTTATAATTATATGTGTAAAATATATATATATGTATATATATATATGTTATATATATTTTAATATATATATATATATGTAAAAATTTTATATGTGTATATATATGTATATGTAATATATATATATGTATATATATATATATGTATATATATATATTAATTTTATATATATTGGTAATGATATATATATATGTGTTTTATATATTTTATATATTTTATATATATGTGTGTTATTATAATGTATATATTATGTATATATGTATATATATGGTATATATTATATATACACACACCATACATAAACACATTTAAACACTTAGCTACACACATTGAAAAACCCTTAAAGGGGTTGTCTCGCTACAATGATTGGGTTTTAATTAAAAGATCTTTAAAAAACAAGCAGCTTTGCAATATTTTGTTTTATTACAAATGTCCTACTGATTTTTTAGCTAGCCTGTTAGCAGGAGTGCATCAGCTCCTCAAATCTCTATAGCAGCCGACATGTTGATCCTTATCTTACTGGCTGTCAGGTCTATATGACTCCTCAGACTTTGAAGACAGGTCGGAACAGAGAGCCAATCCAGCACAGAATGATTCTGTAGTAGGGGGGAGGGGGGAGGGAGGACTCTGGTTTTGTGTCCCTGCTTCCTGGATTAAACCCCGTGTGTGCCTGCTTCCTCCTTTCTCTCAAAACAGATAGATGTGACAGCAGTGACCCGTCTGTTACTATAATCATGATTGTTCTTTGGAACTGTGATATACTAATGCTATACAGATCAGGCATGTGAATACTTTATGCTCTCCTGTATTAGTGAGACATCCCCGAGTATAGTAACACTTCCCTTGTTGTTGCTGGAGATGTGGAGATTTTAAGCTAAGGGGGATATGGAACACTGCTCCTTCTGCTCTATTCCCCAACCATTCACTTTTCCTCCTACCTCTAGATCACCCCCTTTTGTAACAGCCTGGGCAGGCCACACGGGTGAATCTAGCAGCAAACCCCCTCCTCCCCCTGGTAAAATTACTACTCCTTGTGCTGTGGGGGGGGAGGGGGCCCAAGAGACAGAAAGCTAGACCCCCCCCCCTCATTTAAAATTACCGGGTCACGACAGGTGAAAGCTCGTAATGAGACAACTCCTTTAAATTTTACACTGTATTCATTTATTTTTTTCTTCTGTCATACATTTTTTACCTGTTCAAGCAGCAACCCCTTCAGTGACGGGAAATGTTGTGGGGGGTTTTTCGGTGGTTGGTCAGCAGCAGGTGTGTATATTTGTGAAGCAGGGAGATGGGGATGGGGGTCCTGCAGACCAGCCTGTCCACCCAGCCTGCTGGTATCCCCCTGTACAGGGAACTGTCTTCACTCACCCCTTGTTTACAAAAGAATAAGAAACCCTTAGCTGAAAAGATCACCCTGCGTGATGAAAACTTCAAAGCAGAATGTGGAGATGCAGTGGGCCCCTCCGTCTCTCACAGCGCTTTCACCCCCCGCCGCCCTGCACTGAAGTTCAGTGAGAAAACACGTAAAACTAGTTTCTGCTCACGGTTTTCCCCCTGCCCCCCGCAGTCGGGCCCGCTGGGGATTTGAGGTGTGACGTCAACGAGCAGGGCATGCTGGGAGTTCCTGGAAAGCCCCTGGCGGCGATTCAGCAAGTGGGGAGGCCGAGACAATAAAATTTTTAAAAATGGGAAATTTTTAAAACATTAAACTTTTTTAAATGATTTTCAAAATTAAAATACTTTATTGTTTTTTAAAAGTTTCCAGTGAGAAAAAAAAAAAAAGGGTTGGTATCTTAAAAGCCTTTTAGCACTTTTTAAAATAGAGTGTTTTTCTACGTTGACAGCAATACCCTTTATACTTTCGTTTTTTGAAAATATTAATATTGTTTCCTGGGATAAAAGGGAAAAGTGTTATAAAAAAAAGAAAAAATAATTAAATTTAAATAAGTGTAGAAATGTGTTGTTGGATAATTAATTTGTAAACATATAAAAGTAGCCCCTACAAAAATACGGTGAAAAGGGGTTTTCCTCCATTGGAAAAAGGTGTAATCTCCATAGCAGATTTCTTTGCGTGAAAAATGACATCTATGGTTACCCTTTAAAAGCTGATCAGAGCAAAGAGTTTTAAAGGGAAAAAAAACTAGACAAAATAATTTTAAAATAATAATGATTGAAAATTTTGTTTAAAGGTGTTCCCGTTAATCACCATTTGCAAACATGAGTGAAATATTCAGTTTTAAGGGCCATTCACACGGCTTATTTTGGGCACGGATTGCAGCCGTATTGCGCGCTGTACTATGCTGCAATACCTGGGAAACCGTCCCAGCCCTTTCGGTAATCCCCTTTTTTTCCCGGGGGTCGCCAGGCAGTTCATTCGGGGCACGGCCCCCATGAAACCCCTGTGCCCCGGTCCGGGTTCCCAGGCCCTTGCCATGGGCCTGGAGCGTCCCTTTGGTGGGGCGGCGCCCGCGATGTCTCTGACTGCGCGGCCGTTTACAGCAGGGGCAGTCGGTCGGGGGGGAGGCAGGGCGGACGTTCCGTCCTGTTCCTCCCCTGTATTTTAAGTGCCACCACCCGTACTACACCCCTGTCGTGCAGGGGGGGTGACGCCCGCTTTCATACTCCCCGCGACGGGGATCCTCTAAGCCGGGAGCTCTGCCGGCCGGAGCCCGGGCCCCCCGGACGGGGTTTGCGGTGATGACATCACGGGTGCTTACACCCCTCTCAACGAGGACCCGGCAGCGGACCCGGGGCCCTTAGGTAGTAGGTTTTTTTTTTTATTTTTATTAGGGAAGGGGCAAAACACTGGCTACGGGGGGTAATGGCTAAAGGGGGAAGACACGGTACAGGGGGGATAAGGCTACAGGGGGGAAGACCTGGCTACAATGGGTATAATGGTACAGGGGCAAGACACTGGCTAAGGGGGCATAAAAGGCACAGGGGCAAAAACTGGCTCATGGGGCATTATGGCTACATGGGGGATAATGGGGTACGGGGGGTAATGGTACGGGGGGTAAAAGGTACAGGGGCAAGACACTGGCTACATGGGGTAATGGCTACAGGGCAAGCACTGGCTACAGGGGGGATAATGGCTACAGGGGGGAGGACCTGGGTACAGGGGGGTAATGGCTACAGGGGGAAGCATGGGGTACAGGGGCTAATGGAAGGGGCAAGACATGGCTACAGGGGGCATATGGCTACAGGGGGGAGAACTGGCACAAGGGGGCATAATGGTCAGGGGCAAAACATGGCACAGGGGGCATAATGGCTCAGGGGCAAGACACTGGCTAAGGGGGCATAATGGTAAGGAGGGAAACAAGGTACAGGGGGGATAAAAGGACGGGGGAAAACACTGGCTACAAGTGGGCAAATGGCTACAGGAGGCAAGACAGGCTACAGGTGGCATAATGGCAAGGGGGCAAGAACTGGCCCGGGGGGATAAGGTAAGAGGGCATGTCACTGGGTACGGGGGGATTATGGGTAAGGGGGCATGTCACTGGTTCAGGGGACAATTTTGGCTAAGGGGGATATCGGCAAGGGGGCATTTCATGGCTACAGGGGGCTATAGGGGTAAGGGGCATGTCACTGGTACAGGGGGGGATTCACTGGCTACAGGGGGAAATCACTGGCTACAGGGGGCATGTCACTGGTACGGGGGGCATTGTGGTAATGGGGGGTATCACGGCTACGGGGGGCTATGTGGAATGGGGCATATCCCCCGTACAGGGGGGATAATGGTGGGGGTTTTGGCTACAAGGGGGCATAAAGGCTCAGGGGCGCACTGGCTAAGGGGTCATTGCTACAGGGGGACACTCTCAGGGTGCAATAGGCTAAAAGGGGGTTTCACTGTCTACAGGGGGCTATCCGGGTTACAGGGGGATATCACTGGCTAAGGGGGTGTCATGGCTACAGGGGGCATATATGGATAGGGGGGGTTTTTCATGGCTACAGGGGGGCATATCACTGGGTCAGGGGCTGTCACTGGCTACGGGGGCATGCATGGCTACAGGGGGGCATTGTGGTAATGGGCATATCACTGGCACAGGGGGGAATTAGTGGCTTGGGGGGAGTAACCTGGGTCAGGGGCAATAACCCCTTTCACAAGGAGCATGTTATGGTCGGGGGCATTTATTCCTAAAGGGGGGAGTAACCAAACTCAGGGGGGCAGTAACCTGGATAGAGGGACTAATAACCTGGCTAGAGGGGGTACAACCCCGGCTAAGTGGGTCTACCAGGGTATAGGGGGCAAATATTTTTCCCACAAGGGGTAATTATTACCCTTTGGGGCCTATAGATGGGGATTTTGATAGAGATAGGAAATTGTAGAGAAATGCTGATAAAATGAGGAGTCTAAGATGTTTTTTTTGTACATTTTTTTAGGAAGAGTTGTGGAGGTAAAGACGAGGGTCTGGGAAGATGGAGAAAAAGAAGAGAAAAAGAACAACTCTTTGGACGCTCCTGAGTCAAAATTTAATGCTGTTCACTTATATTTTCCCTGAGCCTTTCATAAAAAACTTTTCTCTGTAAATAACATCCGCAGTTACAATGAGAACAAAAAATTCCGTGTGCACCCAGCCCTACTCAGAAAAACTTAAGGGCCCGAGCCCCGGATGTTTTGGGCCCTAGCAACACCCCTGGTTCTCATAGAGAATTATGGATTCAGTCTCTCCTTCCCGCTCGGCGAATCCGCCGGGTGGGGAGAAAGGACATGTTAATTTACCGGGGGATTTGCACTGGGATAAAGAAAAGTTATTTGGGGGTGGCGGCAGCGCCCCCGCCCCTTACTCAAGCCGTCATTGCGGGCAAAATCCGTCCCGCAATTACGGCTTCAATAAGCCGTGTGAACCGGCCCTCAGGGCAGATTGATTCATGTCTTATGGGTTCTACGTATCCCTGAATCAATAGGGGGAAACGAAGCTCTAAAATTACCTATACCCTTCCTTTTCATCTCTTTCAAATTGATAACTTGATGGAATAACTTAATGGAAAAATGTCTTTATCATCTGTGCTAAAAATGTGAAGACTGGTTTATATTGATGTCATAGGTTCCATTTAAAACGGGCCCCATCCAAAAGTTTGCTATGGGGCCCAGGCTTCTCTAGTTACGCCCCTGGGGCCCAACTATGTAAAATAAAGATAATGGTGAACATTTATAATCAAAGTGCATAGCATTGTACACATACAAATTTATTTTATTTAATTCACAAATAAATAAAAAAAAGTCCTATTTCTTTTCTCTACACTGACTTTATACATTTGGAATTGAACTGTTTCTAGAGATTTCAAGGGAGGAACTGACATTGATGGCATATCGATAAGATATACCATTAACGTGTGAAAGGTGTGGGTTCTACCTCTGAGACTCGCAACTATCTTGGGAACCAGCCCAAAACCTTTATGTTTTGAATGGAGAGTGTGGATGAGAAACTCTCCTTTTGATTTAATGGGAGTTTAGGGTACAGCAGAGCCCGTCACAACTCCTCTGTTCATAAATGGAAGGAGGTCTGGGCCCTTGTTATGTATGCGGCGGTTCCTTAGAGGTGAGACTCCCACCATACAGTATAACCATTGATTGGCCTATCAAAATCATTTAAAATGTTAAAGTATTTTTGTGATAGAAATCTAAAACAAGGACAGGGGACTGGTTATGGAAATTATTTAAAAGAAAAACTCAAGAAGCAGATGAAAAATATTAATTTTCTTTAGTAGTAAAAGGAATAAACTTTGCCACAGATGTAAGTTGGAAAATTGATGGAAAGTATTAATTTTAATAATGTCATAGAAATGCTAAGAACACTAATTGAATGTTGTTCAAAATAAAAATAATACTATCGTTTATGATTAGTTGGATGGGCCAGTGTGTCTTTTTTGTGCCGTATCAATCTTCTTTGTTCTCGTGAGCCAGCATGGTTTTACTTACTAGCTGCTTCACACATGGGTCATTAGCATGTCTCTGTCAGTTACTGCGGGTGCACCCATGTTGTCTGCCCACTCCTCCTACAGCACCTTTACTCATTCCCGTTTGTGGTTTGCTCTCTCTCCTTCTCTGTCAATTACTAGTGACATCGTGGACCCATCCATAGGCCACATGTGCCGCTGCTTCTTTTATGATTAAAAGGCAGTGTGCCTCTGATCTCCGCAATCAGTCCTGTAAACTGGACTCCTTTCTTTAGAGAACGATCTCTCAGATTGTTGGTGTTCTCTGTTTTAGCATTTGTGCACTCCTAGTGCTTTTCGTTTCTTGTTTGACTCCTTGCTGACGGACTTAGGGGTGAATGAATGTACGGCGGCTCGCGGCCGCTATTCTCTGGTTGTCGCCTTTTACTCCAAAAAAAATCTGGTGCAGCCCTCGTGTTTCTCTAGTATGTTATGAGCAGGCCGCACTCCTAAATTAGGTGCATTTATGAGGGTGCTCCATGGACACTGGTTGCTCAATCGCGGCTTAAGATGCCGTGGCGCGTTCTGGCAGGCGTGTCGCACCACAACTCCATATGAGTTTTCATACAACATTGTTGGACTGGGAGGAACGCAAAAAAATCTGGGCACATTACTGCTGTAACGGGCAGGAGACAAAGCTGGTTTACCTGAGCCTGATTTCATGTTTTGTAGCTAGTAATAGTGTTACTAAATCTTCATGGACTTGCAGTTACGAACAGATTTCATAAATGTCAGGCACATTACTCACTCGCTACTATTGAGCGCCTATAAAAAATTGTCAATCCTGGGGTGACAAAAATATACTTCAGCCGATCTACTCTCTGCTGTTGCGCGCTGTTCCTGGACATCCTTGCTCTGTGGACCCAAATATGCCTCGTCTGCTCCTCCTGTACCTGATGGTACTTAGCTGCTGTCATCTACGATTTCCGATACGTCACGATGATAGCACCTGGGAGTATCCTTCACAGCCAAGTCCATCGCCTTCCGTCAGGCATCTGGTGAATACCAGGCGGTCTCTGTAGACGTGGGTAGCTCCCTGCTTGAGGTATTGTACATCCTCTCTGGCGGGGACCCTGTTGTGATCCACGCATCTGGCCCTCATGACTTCGGTCAATTTTATTTGTTGATGAAACCGTGTCATCTCTGGAAGTACATGTCAGTACTAGATTTTTCCACATGTTTACTTACATATCGTTGGCTAGAGAGTGTGAAGCAAACTGACTTTGAAGACAATTAAATTTGATCCACATTGCTGATACCAAATTTAAGAACGAGGCTGTTGATTTAGGTTAACTTTTTCTGAATAAGCTTATTATGTCTATTATTACTAGATGTGTAATAGAATAACTAATTATAATTTATTTATAGATTCATGAGCGCTAACATAGTCCGCGGCATTACAAGAAGATAGCAGCATGCAATGACTCCTAATATAATTTTCCCTTCAGGAGGCGCCATTCTAATTGAAATTGTTCTGGGAGCTACTGGGGTGGAGAATGCTGCTATGAATTTCTGTCAATTCACTACACACAACTTGCACACCACCTTACAAACACTCATACATATAAATAACAAGAAATCTTGTCTCCCTATATCTCTACTGCACGCACTCTCAAAGCAGATACAGTCTTGGTGTAACATATCGGAGCAATCTCTGAGGCCAGTTACAACTGTTGAATTGTAGTCAAGACTTGGCATGTGATATAACACATACTAGATCCTTTTCAGCAGCATCACTGTGTTGTTCTTTCTTTCTGCGTAGATGATCCCACCTGTGCAGCTACATCTTCCGCCATTATCCCCTTTGACCTTCTATAGGAGATATGAAACCTGCACGATTATCAGTGTGAGCTGCATCCATTCAGGCACTTGTTTAGGTTAATGTCAGATGGTTTACTTACTCGCCCTCTTCTGATCCAGCAGGATTGTGACTAGAGGATAGAGAAGATGAACTCGTGTGATTAGTAGAAAGGTTTATATGATTTAGAGCAGGATTTCTGAGTAAAAAGAGAGAATATGGTGAGGACTTCTTAAGTAACAGTGCAAGTCCTACGTATCCCGCCCACATACAGTGATTGACGGCTTCCCCGGTATCAGTATGTACAGAGCAAACTGTCAAACTGTGTGTAGGTGGGGTAAGCAGTACCTTCCCTTTCTGTTTTAGTTTTTTTCTCTGCTACAAACCTTATACATCGATATATCATAGAGGTCAGCGTCTTTCCCTTTGTCACATCCTGCTCTCAGAGAAGGCAGCATAAACCACCTGACAAGTTCACTTTGAGTGCACTATTCATATATACATAGTTTATTGAGAGGTTAGTGGCAATATTGCTAACATTGTAATTCCCTTAAAATTCTTTAAATTAGAGGGGTTGTCCTATCTGTACAATCAAAATGTACAGATAGTACAATCTACTGTACTATCTGTACATTTTTTGAGTTACTGGTGAAGAAATGCATTATTTATATCATATCAGTTCAAATGGCTGGAGAACCATTAAAAGAATGAGTGCCCTTAGTCTTTGTGAAGCCAATATTTTAATAGAAGCATCTATGTGCATTGGATCTCTCTAATTAACAAAAAAAAATATCCAGAGTAAGAGTCCCCCTACTTCTTAAATAATGTCTACATGTCTTTCATAGGGAAACCTCTTATAGCATTTTTTAAAAAGGCATAATTGTATACTCTGAATTATAGAATATATATGAGTTCAGACTTAATTTGACATGTATGTACAGGACTGCACCAGAAGTTTTCAGCCCGAAAACTGACGCATTCCTGTTCGCTAGATTTTTAATCAGGCGCACTCCAGTATTAGATGCATTATAAAGCGCCGCGGCACTTTGTAATGAGTCTGAGATCAGTGGGCATACTGGAGGCGTGTAGCACTATAACCGTACAAATCTAGACATTTATGTATTTAGTACGGCAAATACAGGCGCATTACTGCTGGAACAGGTAGATCACTTTAAAAGTGGTTTACCTGAGCCAGAAGTGTCGCTTTGTAGCTAGAAAGCTCTAAATCTATGACCTGCAGTGGATCAAGTTCATAGATTCAGGTGCATTCTAGGCTACTAATGCGTGCCAAAAAAATGGCGCCTGGGCGCAAAGAAATCATACATGTCACCCTTAAACTCCTAATTTCCCTTGGATAAAAAGGGAGGCAGGAAGTTTGTATAAATTCAGCAGCTAGCACTAGATCCCTGGCATCACAATGTAAGAAATCTGAATATTCTTAGTACATTCATATCACTATAACCATTATTTGAAATCTTAAAATGATGAAGCCAATTAAAATTTACATCCAATGCAACTGTGGTCTGATATTTAACAACTGTTCTACAGTGAATATAAAAATATTGTTACCGCTAATTATCAAATATATTACATCCAAAAGAAATATGACGTTTGAAAAAAGAAACAAAGACTTATGTAACGCTATAATTTTCTTCTCTCAAATGAAATGAATTGACATACGGTACTGAGGCATCTTTGAATTATTAAAGGATTCACTTAATCCATGTGTGAGGCATAATAATGAAGGCTGACATAGCGAAGAACTGCATCTATGAGAGAAAAAAAGTTTACACAGGATTAAAGGACACAAGATCATGTTGATGTATTCACACTATAAGATAATTTACAGTTTAAGGTGGAGATAAACGAATAGGATACAAAGTAGTTACTATAGGGCCGGCTACTGCTAAAGAAACTTTACATGTAAGTGTCAGTAATGAACATGGTACTGTCACTTAAAAGGACAAGAATCTGTATGATGGATAAAGAAACTGAGTCTGCAGAGAAACAAAAAGTGGAAAGGACAAAAGTAAGAATAATCACAATTATAACCTTTACATTTTTTATTTGAATCCTTGATTGTACTGCCCAGAAATAACCTTAAAGGGGATGTTACACCCTTCTTTTTCACAGAGCCATAGCAAGCTTCAGACTCACTTCCTGAGTAGGTTGTGGGTGGGTCTATCAGCCAGTGTATTGGCATTTCAGATTGCTATTCCTAGCTGATTCTGATAACATTAAACATGGAAGCGAGGATTATAATCTGCTGAGAACAAACTAATGAGCACTAAGGGGTTAAGACTTGTCATTAATTTAGGTAAAACAAGTTCTGTGCTAGAAATAAGACTCAACAGGTAAGTGACTCATTTTGATGTCAGCTGGGAGCAATCAGATAATAGAGAAAGAGCAGGGAGAGTCGTTGATAATGAAGAGAAACTTGTGTGCACTTGCAGTAGATAAAATCTTATCTCGCTGAACTAGCTAAATCAAAACCAGCAATGGTATTTAGATAATAGATCTTCATATACCTTTCCCTAAATTGTTTAAAGCTATCAATGAGGAGATACAACCCTTTAAAACATTAAGAGAGTTGCAAATTTATAAATAACCCATTATAAACACCCATATCTTTTATGGTATGGCTTGCAAAAAAAGCCCTAGTGAATGTTTTTGCAAAATTTATATTGTAGTTGGAAATGCAGATTGGCACAGTGCATGTCTATTTTCCAATCCTGGTGCCGTTTAGCGTCTTCATAGTAACACGAATACCGACGTTGTTTTGCTGAGTGCATATATCAGGACACTTGGAAGAAGCCCGTTTACTCACTCTATCCATACCGTCCTTAGCTGTATCAGGAGTAAGCAAATACTCTGTTCCATAAAGTTGTGTCCACACAGACTTAAAGAGGTTGTTCTCTAAATTATTAGATTATCTTACTCAGTCCTATTTTCTTAGGTATTTTGAATTAAGGGGTGTGTTTACTGGATTTATACAAGGGCGTGTATAGTAGAAGCAAGGCCTGTAACTATAGCATCCAGTGTGTCTATCATGATGAGATTGTACAGGTCCTGTATGCTATAGCGTACCTGGAAGTTGCTGTAGTCCATACAAGATGGGGATATCTCAGAACAGGTAGTGACACGGCGTGTTAATGCACAAATATGTAAAGTAACTTGTTTTTGAAGATCTTTAATATAAAAAAGTGGGATTCCTTGTTTAGCGAGGACAGCCCTTAAAAACCAGCTATGTATACCTCAGTTTGTCCTTTTTATGCTGTTTATAATGCATGTTGATCGTGGTTAGAACTTATGGTAAAACATACAGAAAATGGAGACATTACTTAATCAAAAAATCACTCCAGTTCTTTTGGGCTTGTTAAATGCTCAATTGGGCTGAACAAAAAATGAACCCAGTAGTCTAGCAACTTTGACATTTATGCTGACTGGGAAAAAGATCACATGTGAGCTAATGCTAGCAGCAAGATGAAAAACTACACCAACTTTAACACCTTATTCACACCAAGCATGCAGGAAAGGCCGCAGTAGTAAGCATTGGGGAGATTTGCACACAGAATGCAAAGAACCAATGAAACAATCACTTCATACAACCTCAGGGCATATTGGAGGGAGGTGGTTGCCTCTATACTACAATTGCTTTGGCATATGGGCGAGTACAAAAGTGTGCCATAAAATATAGATCGTGTGGTACACAAATACTGGATTACAACCTATTAGTGGGAAACCCATACTATTAGGACCAGGAGGGCTGCCCAGCAATTTCTAATGGTCCAACACACAACACTGGCAACTCTGCTCCACCGCATCAGGGGCCAAATAAAAAAGGAGCATACTGCGAAAAAAAATATTAAATCTGAGGTATTAGTTGTAATTGGGGCCCATAACACAAGAACTTATGTATCAGACATGTTAGTTGTTGTCCACTTTACAGTATTTTTAATGTATTTAATTATTATGTGATTATAATAAGAATCCATGATTCTTAATATCATGTATAAATAATTTTGTTCCTGCACCCTGTTAACACCAGAAAAGTTAGCTCATATTCTAAAAAAACAAAAAACAAGTTGAATAAAACCACTAATCACATTCATATTATCCACGGTTATACAGGTAACAGTAGGTATATTGAGAAGCAGAAGAAATTCTCCTAGCCTGTAACTACTTCCAGTAGTGTCTTTATTTGTCTTGTCGCAGTGTCTGTAAAGAAGGACATTGACAATTATGTCATATCTAGTGTCTCATACTTTCTGCTTTTTTTTTACAATGTTAAAGTAATATTTTGTCACACTGATAATCTTTCAATAAGATGCTTCACTTTGTTTTCTAATTAGTATAGCATGTTGACAATGAAGAGTCTAAAACATGCTGGAAAAGTTTTCCAGTGTCCTGGATTTCTCCCTTCTTCACCATAAAAAGCTCCCAGACATTATTCGAAAGTTCATACAAAGAATGATAAGGAATAAGGGACAGAGCAAGGCAGTTATAAACAACATTAGAATTTCTGTCAAGGCAGGGCTTTTAACAAATTTAGTGAAGTCTGTAATAGTAATCATTGTGGGACATTTTGAGGCAAATGCCTTCTTTATCAAGTGTGTGCAGTAGAAACAAAGGAAATTTAAAGATGTCACCCAATACAACATTAAACAATAATACATCCGAGGGGCATTGATTGGCGTTTAGGACCATTATTGTTTAGGAGTTTAAATCTCAGCAGCAATAGTTATTCCCAGATAAAGGTTGTTGCCCTGAACTTTTAGCAAGACTTGGTCTGGGCCTCCGACGAAGCCGGTTTAAACCTTGCTGAGCTCCCAAGTACTTTTCAATTGTATGTGCTTCACTCAGGACGCATATACAGTTGAGTCGTATGTCACTAGATTTAAAGGGGGTTGTATCAATTTCATTAAAATTGGTCTTCAGATAAGGGACAGTGAAAAAAAATAATCATACTTTTCAATGGAGATGTCATTAGCAAAAGCTGTCTTGTTATCAACAGGATCCCTGTTTCTTACTGTTTCGGTTAATCCCAAGTTGACCAGTGCGGACGTTGGATTCTTCCTCCTGTCATCGTGGTTGGTACTTTGGATTAATGTATGACTTTAATTAGAATTGTGGTGACCAATAAACTGATGGGCTCTTGCTTAATTTACATTCTGTCAGGAACCCGGGTCGGATTCATAGGGATGTGAGCATTCCCGTTTTCTCACTCAGGAGTAAGGGACCAGCAGGAAATTGTCACTCTGACAGACAGAAGAAAACAAATTAACACTTCTGCAAGGCTTCATAATCAGAGAAAACAGCAGAAATGTGCCTCGATCCTGCTTACTATCTCTACACAAATTATTGGGGCCGTATCAAATTTCACTCTACAGACCCAGCACAGAAACACACCGCAGCTGATTTTACAATCAGAAAACAGGCAATTGTGCCATGGTCCCTATATTCTCCTGCATAGAAGGGAGATCTGGGGCCACACGTGACGTTCATTGGTAAACTACTAGATTAACTGCAGCAAACTCAGCTGAGAGGGAGAAGAGATCATAAGAAGAATAATCCTAAATGGGTATACTAAATGGCAGCTGGTGTGGTATTTATGCAGCTCTTTACAAATTACAGACTGCAGGGAGAGGAAAATGGTAGCGAATAGTGGACTCTGACAGTATGGAGGGAGGAGGTGAGTACCGAGTGTAACGAGGGCTCGGGAGGACAGCATGAACAGTGATAGGGGCATATTGTGTCATCACAACTTGTTAAGAAACAACAGCTGGGAGTGGAAGGAGAAACGGCCCATGTCATGGGTTGAGATGAGTAATGAAAATACTTTGAATCACTTGAACTTGAAAAAGATCAGACTTCCCCCTTAAACGGCACTGGAGATCTATTTGAGGAGGGGATTGTGCTGGGGTGAATTTGGTAGGAGAGGTGGTGACTTGAATTGTTGGGTCTGGTAGGTTTATTTGATCCTTATGTAGATTGTGGGTTGGTGGGACGGTGGTGGTGGGAGGGTGAGTGTTTGTTGGGTGGGGTGTTGTGGTATGTCAGGTGGGAGGGGTTGTTTGGGGGTGGTTTAATATTGTGGTGGTAGGTATCCATTGTCCTGGGTGTGTGGGTGTTGGTTTGGTAATTTGTGGGTGTGGGGTGTGTGGGATGGTGGATCCTGGTAGGTAAATGAATCAATGTGTTCCGTTGGGAGTTTGGCGGCTTGCTGTTTAAGGGTTTGGTTATGAATGGTGAAGTTATGTGTGGGGAGGGGGTTTTGGAGTGGTATGTGATTATATGATTGTACTGTATGTGGGGGAATGGAGGGTGTGATTTATTGAATTATTATGGGAGGAGAGAGAGCATGTTATGTGAGTGCAGGAGATAAATATTGATGTATAAGCTGGGTAGGAAATGGTAACCAAACATCCATTTTAATGTATTTTTTGGTATGGGAGGAATATTTTCCAGGGTTGTTTGGTGTGTGTTGCTTGTGTCCGATTATACTTTGACAGTTTGTTGTTTATTGTTTTGTGAGTTGTTGTTTTTGTCAAATGTATTTGAAGATTGTTAAAAGAGGAGGGAGTGTATATAAAAAAGGGCTGGATTTTTTTTTTGCGTTCCTGTAAGTAGGGGTACTGTATAGCAAAACAGGGCCCTTCGGGGAAAGAAGGACTGGCTTATGTGTGTATAGATTGCTGAAGGACAAAAAGAAGAACAAAGAAAGACAGAGATAGCGGACA
Source organism: Phyllomedusa bahiana (assembly GCA_025379985.1). NCBI lineage: Eukaryota > Metazoa > Chordata > Amphibia > Anura > Hylidae > Phyllomedusa > Phyllomedusa bahiana. Next base: position 15,981 of record JAODAL010045355.1, read on the forward strand.
TAATGAGGAAAAGGATACCAGAAATAGGGACTGAAAAAAATGAGGAACAATCCAAGAGTGAAATCCAGGTAGAAAGTAGCAAGGGGGTAATCGATGGAGCGTGTCACTGGTGGCATGTTTTAAGTTTATATGGGTAATTTGGTCGGAGGAAACGTAGGGCAGGGGGGGTTGAACATGGGGAAGCGGTTAGAGTCAATATATTTGGATGGGTTGAAGGATATTTTAAGTGACGGTAGGAAAAGGAAGCGTGGAGGAATGCTTATAATAAGGATGGGGTTGTTTTGGTGGTTTGTTAGGGTGGGGGCAGGTAATTTTGGTGATTAAATTTGAAATTAAGAGGGAGTAAGGGAATAGGTGGGGGATAGCCAGGGTAAGCATGGTGAGGATAGGGAATGTTTAGATATGGTAAGTGGTTGTGGAGCGGCGGTTATCGATCAAAGGGGAAGCGGAACAATATGGATTGAAGGAGTAAGAGCTGCGATTATATATTTGGGGACGGGGAGTGTGACCGTGCTTTAATATTGAGGGAGGATTCGGTTAACATATATATATTTCATACATAATAGGCAAATTACATTGATGATATTGTTTCATCCATCTTGCCATTGTGATATTCTCTTAGCTAATTTCTTGGCAAGTGGATATTATAGGCGGTCCCTTAAGATAATACATGCCAAAAAACCCTATCATAATATCCTGATCTCTACAGGGATAGCACCTGCATCCACATAGCTGTTCACACATTAAAGTAAGGCCGCTGAGGGCCAAGGCATTAGAAGGATGCACGGTCCGGATTCGACTACCCCGTAACATAGTACTAAAAACATGTAAACCAAGGTGGGAGAGGGTGGGTAAGCAACACTCACCCACCACACCCAACACACACACCGAGGGTTCATCAATTTAGTTGGTGTGAATCGTTTAATTGGACTGAGATGGGAGCGTAATCAGCCGTTACTTTTGTAATTTTGAAAACAGGCGGGAGATTTAGGAGATGTCAGTGGGTTGTTGGTGTGAAAATGTGTATGACTGACTAGGGGGAGAGGTGATATCTTGTGGTGGAACAGCGAAGCCTGAAAGGTGACAGAGTTAGTTGGAGTGTACAGTAGACAAAGGGAGGTGAGTGATTTGGTATAGTAAAAGTCAATGAACGAAGAGAGAGGAGTAGCCATCATTGAGGCGAAAGATAAGTAGAATTAGCCTGGATTAAGTTGATCCCATTTCCCCCCTACCTATACTAACAGAGCTTGAAACCAACAAAATAACTAGAAACGGCATGAGGAGGAAGTTAGATGGGAATTTTTTGTTGTGTTAAAGGATGGTTTGGAGAATGTGTGTAGATGGGAAATGTGTGTTTGAGCAGGAAGGACGGTTGTATCAATGGCGTTGTTCTTAGTATTGGTAGTGTTGCCGGGAAAGGTTGCCATAGGTTTGAAAGCTTATTAGCGTAATGTGAAAGAGCTTATCCACGACATATAAGAAGATTGTCAAAGTTTAGTCTGGGATAGTAAAAGGTGTGATAATAAATGATGAGAGCATAACGAGGAGTTATATCTTTGTAGGTTGATGCAAGTTGTGCAGGGGTCGTTATACCTTGAGGTTAGTGCCTGTATGTGAATATTAGATGTTCAAGGACTTTGCTTAGCTTTTGTTGCGGGGTTTTTGAAGAGCTTAGGATGTATCGGTATTGGAATTGGTCGCTTGTTGTGCGTTTTTGAAAAAGTGCGAGCAAACGGGAGGGATCAAAAGAGTGATGTACAAACGTGGTGTGATTTATAAAGTTGGCGAAGGTGGAAGAAGGGGGGGTTTATTTCAGGAGGTCTTTCGGGGTTTTTGGGTGTTTAGTGAGATGTGTTAAGTGGTGGGATGAGAGTTGTGTGGGTTTGCGTTGTAGGGATATGAGAGTACGGTATGGTTATTTTGTAGAGTCGGAGCTGTCGTGTGTAGATAGTTGTGGGTTTGGGTGTGTTATTTGTATTTAGGTGGGTGCAAGATGGCATGGGTTTGGGGTAACTAGGATTATCGGTAATTGTTTATGTGTGCAGATGATGGTCCCTTGTGATAAGTACAACTTGATTGGTTAACCGCTGTTATCTGAATCAATTCACACCCAATAGTCTGCCCGGACTGTGATACCAGCCACCAATAGTACCACACATAGGAACTCCATAAAAGTCCCCAATCACAGATAGATCGCGGAGGGGAAGAGGGAAAAGCTTAAAACCCAGCTCATAGATAAAGTAGATCCACGAGGACACCTTCTTATAGCACAGGAAGCATTTATTTTATTTTATAATAACTATGAGAATAATAGTGCTAGTTCAAATTTAGAAACGACCTAGGTACATATTTTATCTAAACGTTCCATTACACAACATTTCAGCCTATGTTGAACGTCATCAAGGGAAGGACCTAAGGTTAGTGGGCAGAAAATGTGCCGTTAAATCTACTTTTATTTTTAGAGACAATACACAAGCTCAATGTGTTTGTAGGCTAGGTTCCACATATCTGACTTCGGAGGTTCATTTGGAAACTCCTGCACAACGCCATGGATGTTTCACAATGGACACCACAATGTGCAATGGATCCTATTAATTACAATGAACCCATTGGGTTTCCACTGTGGTGTCTGTCATGTTTCCGCTGTGGTGTCGGTTTTTCAAGAACAGACACCACAGCAGAATCCCGGCATACCCATTGTACTTCTGGGCAGTTGTGGGACACTCCGCTGTGAACGGTATCCCATGGTTTTCATTTTTCACCTTTGAACCCGTGGGACGTCAGAACACAGATGTCTTTTAGCCAGCCTATGTGGAATTCTATGAAAAATGACAGAAATTTTAAGCAAATCACCAGAAAAAAATGTTTTAATATAGAATGTTATAGACTAATATTCTCTACATGAATTATACAAAATAGCTATTACCAAAAAGACTTTAATGATGTTTAATTCTAATACACTGTTTCAGAACAGTATGTTTTTCGGTTCTGCACTGCTGCTTTTACGATTATGCATTGATTCTGATTATTTAGTATCAAATGACAATAAATAATGGATATATGGCATCAGTATTCTGCACTGTATTTAGTTATGTGTGTTCACTACATTCTGAATTATGAAAGACATAAAACCAGTTACAGTTTCAAGCTGCAAAAAAAAATAAAATTAAATAGTAACTAGCATATATTGCAACGTAATCATTTTGTAGGAGGACGATGCAGCAGTAATTGAGTTGGCTTGTATGTCTATAACCGCACGGCTGGAAAGAGATATATGACAACTTGTGTGCTTGTCATCTTATGCCAGACACTACTGGGTGAGAAGGAGTATGTAGTGGCTGAATTTTCAATTGGGATGGAGCACTATATGCCTAATTGTGGCTAGGCACCAAATAACTTGTCCCAGACATCTGTATCGCTGTTCCACTATCTGTACTATGTTGTTCATGTATGATATACATCGCACGTTCATCTTTGCTGCTCAACAACGGGTTTTCAGTGATACACTGGACACCAGGAACACTTGGCTCTCTGGCTCTGGCTTACTCTTGGGATGCTTAAGGGAGTTGTATCACTACATTAATTCATCTTTCATCAACATCCTGTGTGTATGTTATTGGTCTTCTACTTGAGTTAAGAGGCGTGTTACTGGCTTCCACTAGGGGCTGAAGTAGAATAAGAAGCCAAAAGTAGATAGCCTATAGCATCACCACAGTGCTGGCTAGCCTATCACGATAGATCAAACAGAGTCTGTAAGACGTATAGCGACCTGGAGGAGATGATGCAGCCATACAAGAGGGCGATATCTAGGAATAGGTAGGACCACTGGTTAATGGAACATTGTTTGCCAATCAGTGACTTCGTTTTGCAAGATCTTTAACATAAAAGGCAATCCTTGTAGTGAGACAACCCCTTTAAGGCACATTGCTTGAGACAGCTAAAGTTCAGCAGCCTGTGATTAGGATCTCTTTGGCCTTGTCCCCACGGCACCAGATTGCTGCCGGTTTTTCAGACTGTTTGGTCGGTGTTTTTTTTGCAAACAGTCTAAAAAAACCAGCCTCAATCCTTTACATGGATAGGCTGTACGGAAGAAAAATACCGGTGCAGTCATGTCTACCAATGCACAAGGTTTTACGTCACCTTCGCGCTACTGGTAGTTTTTCAAGACCGTCAAGCGCAACGAAAATATTAAGTACTTGTTTATATCTTCACGTCCGGCTTTAGGACGGATATGAAAAGCGTAACTTATGAACGGAGAGTGAGGCTAATCGCACGAGAAAAGCCCGTCTAACCGCTACGTGTGCAACGGGCACATAATACTAGACAAATTACGAGTCGGATAAAACTGCATGGTATTTTACCTGCTGATGTGTTAATAGGGGTGGACCTTAAAGGGAGTTCTCACCATGCTGTTTCACATGGCCTGCTCCTTCTGACATGTCCGTCTGCTGTTTATTTTTGTATGTGCCTCCTTTTACAGTGACATGAGTGCTGGAGGTTTGTAGACTGTAGTTTACAAGGCTACAGAGCTCTAAAGTTTGCCAGTAACATAGATAAAAAAGCTTCTCTTTATCACTCAGCGGGAAGTAACCTCACCATGGTCAGACACGGCAATTGGAGCAATGAGTAGACAGAGAAGAAATGGCCGTTGGGTACCTAGGGATGGCTTGTGTATAACAAGCAGGAGATAATATTCCTCTTTCTCTTAAGAAAACAAAACAGAAAGCAAAATGTATATTTTATGTAAGTGGGCATGTTTACACGGAGGGTTTAAAATTGTGTTTACTAAGACGCTTTGGGATCCGTCTTGAGTCCGCTCTGTTGGTCCCCCAAGACGGATCTAACAATTAGCAGTGAGATTATCCACTGCTCAGCTGTGCTGAACACGCATGCTAGCGTTTACATGAGAGAACGTGTATCAATAGCGCAACTTCTTTGCTCGTCTTGAAAAGAAGAGATCTGGACATGCAATTGACTGCAAATCCCATAAAGCAGCTTGTAACAATCGTGTGAACAAGCCATCAAGGGCCGTGTTCACAAGGCTTTTTCGAGGCGGATTTGTGAGCGGATTTGCCCCTCGCAAATCGGCGTGAATAAGGGTGAGACTGGAGAGGCAGGAAGCCCGGAGCGCGTAGTTGGGGCCCCTCTCCGGCAAACACCTTAGACGTCATTGTCTACGGCGCGTACGCGCCGTAAATAATGCTGGCATGTAACTCTCTCTCCCCGCGGCGGATTAGCCGAGCAGTTAAGGAGGGTATGTAGACGGAATCCATGTTCTCTATTGAGTGCAGTCGGATTACCGTAGATTACTCGACGGTTGGGCGGCCGTACTGCAGGGGCAAATCCGGCGCGGAGTACGGCGCCAATCTGCGGACAAATAAGCCGTGTGAACGAGGCCTAATAGTCTTCATTTACCTTTGCTAACATAAAGCTAATCATTGTGGGGCGAAAACGCCTTTAAGGACACTTTGCACTGACCTGATAAAGAGTGACCGTACACACAAAGTTTTATTTTTGGATTATTATAGTGGTAGGTCTTGGCTATTCTTTCCCACATATAAATTATACAGGCAACCAAACATAGTCAAAAATAGAATGTAATGGACTGGATCTAAGTAGCTAATGGCTAAATCCTCCTGGCTCCCAGTTCTCCTCCAGGCACCATCACACTCGGTCTTTGCATTGGTTGGTGTCAGGATTGTTTAAATGCGGCAATAGGCGCACATGTGTGAATGAAAGCTGTCTAGGTTAAGTTTTTCTTTGTTTTCCCATAGCAACAGAGCTCCACTTTCATTTCATGAAAAATGATAGGGGGATGCTCTGATGGTTGCTATAGGCAAAAAGAAAGTTTTAGACCTGACAGTTTTCATAAATGTCCCCCATAATGTACTTAATGCTAGGGCGTGATTCAGGAGCCACTGTGGGCAGTGCCTGCATCTGTAAAAGGAGCGCAGGAGCCAGAAGGAAAGAATATGAAACCTGGTTGAAGCTGATTTTTTTTAGTCTGGTACTGGGGTTTGAAATAAGCGGTCTGCTTTGTGGGTCTGCATTAACTTGGGGTATGGAGTTGAAAATAATGTTCTGTAAAATATCTGGGCAGGCGGTGACTGAATTATTAAGCGGATCTAGCAGGGGGTCTAAATGTTATTTAGCTTGACATTGACTAGGGATGGTTTGTCAGAAAGAGGCAAAGGATATCTCACACGCAAGAACTCATGCAGAGGTCAACAAGTCATCATGGGCTGGGTACTCACTGCGTCTATATGAAAGAGCGGGCACATCTACCAACATGTCTGTTGCATGGTGCATTCACACCTGGTTTGTGAAATCCGTTGTCCTTTTCCTTTGAGGACCACTTAAAATGAACTAAAATGGCAAATACAAAGAACGTTATCTTATACTGATATAAACGGGATTTTTAACCCAATTAACGGACCTTTGAAGTATCCAATTACGTCCAGGGTCATTTGGGGGTTAACGCACGCTGGACCTATGGAATACGTCCCTGAGGATTACGCGCGAACTCTAAAGCAGAGTAATCGCCCAGATGAGTAGCGATCGGAGCGGGGTGTCAAGCTGTATAGTTACAGCTGACATTCCCGCAGCGTGGCCCTGACCCGGATCGCCTCGGGGGGGGGGGGGGGGTGGAGGGGGGCTGGATAAACCCGTAATGAATTCGGGACGATAGGGTCGAAATAACTAAGGGAGACGCAGGAGGAGACACTCCTCCTGCGTCTCTGTCGGCGGAAGCAGGCACGGATCGGGCATCCGTGCAGCTCCTGCCCTCTGACAGACAGCACGTTAAGGCCAAGAGAATGCAATTCGGTGCTTTTGATTTGTGACGTCACGATGCTCGGCCGTGCCCTGTGGGCATGGGCCCAGGCATCGTGACTGACAGTTGTCACATAGGGAACCACGTCATAGTAACAAGCTATGGACTGATTCTATTAATGAGAGATCTAAATATCTCTCATTCAAATCCCTAATGGGGTAAGTAAAATAGAAATGTGAAAAGTGAAAAAAAGTTAAAAAAAAAGTGAAAAATACAAGTAAAAACAAACAGAAAAGATAAAATAAAAATTACGTACACCGCCCTTTTCCCTTTACAAACGGCATCGCCCCAAAAAAAGATAAAAAATTAAATAAAGTACCCATATTTGGTATCGCATGCTTTTGTGCGTAACGAGCCTGCCTATAAATCTGTCAATGTTTAATTAACCTCGTAACGGTAGAAAAAGGAAACACACAGCCAACACACGTAAAAAAAAAAAAACATCACGAATACAGGAATTTAAGATTATTGTTCATCCCGCCGCTACATAAAACTGGGTATTTAAAAAAATGCGATCAAATCTCCTAGAAACGCCCAAAAAAGTTGTACAATCTAAAAACGTCAGTTCATCCAGCAAAAAAAATCTTATACAAGTCTCTGTATACGGAAAAAATAATATATAGCTCTCAGAAGATAGCGACTGCATTTAAATATGTTTTACACACCTTAAAACACTTTTCTTTTTTTTTTAAGATGCTATACAACATATAAAAAACTATATAAAGTAGGGTTATCAGTACCATTTAATTCGTAGCGAGCCCAAAAGATGTAAAGAACGAAACTTATCACGGATTACATGCCTATGTGAGCCACTCGCTTAAAATAAAATAAAAACACTATAAGGATTGCTGTATTTTCTTCACCCTGCGACAATAAATGGTTACACTATTAGCGGATCAAAAAGACATTTTGTCCCCCCGAAAAATGATACTATAAAAACGTCACTCATCTCGCAACAAAAAAATGAGTCCCTACACAGACTCCAAGCACAGAAAAAATTTAAAATGTTATGGCCTCTCAGACTAATGCATAAAAAAACGTATTTTCCTGGTTGAATAAAAGTGTTTTTATTGTATAAAGGCCAGTTAAACACATAAAAAAATATACTAATTGAGGTATCGTGTGTAATCGTAGTGACCTGCTGAGTAAAGCTACCAACTGTCATATTACCTGATACGAGTGACCGCTATAAAAATAAAAATAAAAACACTACCAAGATTGCTGTATTTTGTCAAAACATCTCAGAAAACCTTAATAAAAAGTGAACATAGCATCATTGCTCCCCATAATGGTACTACAATAAAAAATCTTCAACTCATCCCGCAAAAAACAAGCCATACACAGACTCTGCACACAGCAAATAAAAAAGTTATGCAGCTCGTCAGATAGGACAACATTAAAACGCAATTTTTTTTTATAGAAGTATTTCTACTGGTTAGTAAAAGTAAGAAAACAGAAAAAAACATATATAAAATCGTATATCATTGTAATGTTTACCGACGCCCATAGTAAAGTTATCCCATCATATACACTAGAACGGCGAATGAGCTCGTAAAATTGAAAACTCTCAAAAAACATGAACGAACTGAGTTTTCATCACATTTTCATTGCCCATGCGTAAAAAAAAATATGAACACCTGTGCATCCAAAATGCACGTACACCCCTAGATGAGATCACTGATGCGGTGTTGATCCAACAATGGGGCGACTTGTCTGGCAAGGTTGCCTGTTCTGCTACTTTGGGGGCTTTGCCAATGCGACATCGGCCCAACAAAATCTGTGTTCAAAAGCCAAATAGAACGGCTCCTCACTTATACGCCCTTGCCATGCGCCACAAACTAGCAGTTATACACCACATGTAGGGTATTGCCGAATCTGCCGAAGAAATTGCTTAACATAGTTTTAGGGTTCTTTTCCAGGATCCTTGTATATATATGTGAAACATTTTAAGCTAAAGAAATTGCATGATTATTGAAAAAATTTTAAAAAATTTTCACAGCCTTATGCTAAAAAAATTTGTGAATCACCTGTAGGGGTTATATATTCAATGCACCCCTGGACATATATTCATTAAGGGGTTGTAGTTTCCAATATGCGGTATATTTGGGTGTTTATAGTTTTAGCACATTTAGGGTGTCCCCATAACCTGAAATGGCGCCTATCAATAAAAATCGTATTGAAATGAGATGACCCAGAGTATAGTAGGTGCTCTCTCCTATTCTGGGGCTTATGGTTTCAGCCAAAATAATGCAGTAGGGCCACATATGGGATATCTCTAAAACGGACTAGACCTGGGGGAAGTTGATTGATATTAAGTTGCTTTTCCTAGTCACATTTTCCGTATTATTCCAGTGAATAATGGTAATAATATTGAAAATCCTGCCAAAAAAGCTGAAATTTTGAAATTTCACCTCACTTTCGCTTTAATTCTGTGAATAATATCTTGAAGGGTTATCAAACTTCCTAAAAATAGTGTTTGTAAATACATTAAGGGGATCTAGTTTCTCAGATGGGTCATCTTATGGGTGGTATCTAACATGAAGGCCCACTCAAAGCACTGTCAGAACTGGAAGTTGTGTCACTAAAAATTTGTATATTGCAAATTTTCTTGAAAATGTGAGAAATTACTACTAAATTTCTAAGCCCTCTTTATGTGTAAAAAAAAAAAAAAAGACATTTAAAAAATGATGCCAAACATTTTAGTGGACATATGGGTTGCTAGTTATAAACTATTTTGTGGTGAATAATTATCTGTTTGCACGCAGAAATTTGCACTTTCAAAATTGCAAAATTTTTCCAAATTTTCATAGAAATTTTGATATTTTTACAAACTAACAAGGATTGTATGGATAGAAAATTTATACTAACTTAAAGCACAATGTGTCACAGAAATCAATCTCTGAATCACAATGAATAGCGTTAAAAAGTGTCAAAAAGTTATTTCTCACATAATTGACTCAATGTCAGATTTCAAAAATAGGGCTGTGTCAGGATGGTCAAACAGGCTGGGTCCTTAAGGGTGTAACAGGGCTTCAAGCTGGGTTCGGGTTTGTGCTCCGTTCTGTCATAAATCGTTTTATTTTTACGCCTGAAAATAGCGGCGGCTGCTAATGCTCATCACGATTGTGTCTCGGTAAAAATACCAAGATCTCTTGTTTTTTAATTGAGTACAATGTGGAAATGGAATATCATAACCACATGATTGATTCATTGAATCTGTTTTTCTGTCCATTTTAAAGGATACATTTTTAGTTTCTGCACATGGACTATCATTTTAAACTGATGAAAATCTGATTGTAAACTGATGTTCAAATTAGTTTTTTTAACTGATATCTGTATGTAAGAATCAATTTAAAAAAGCTGGATTATTTTATTCAGTTTCGGTCTCTGTTGATTGTCCGTTTGTTTTTCTGTACCTAATATTTCCCATTTTTTATGGATTTTAAAACAAAAAGTTTAAAGAAAAACCTGTACTTAGTTTTTGCCCCCCCCTGGCTAAAAAGAACAAGCAGTGTCAGGCATGTTTTCCAGCACGTGCCCCTTTATTCTGTAAATGCTGTTTTTTCGTTTTTTTAAGCTCAAACTGCAGTTTTCCCCAAAAGAGTCTTTCAGAGCCCTTCAAGTTTAGTTGTTTTAAAACCCCCGCCCATCTAGGTACTCAATACAAACCCTTTTTACTTTGAATAATAGAAACATGTAATAACAGTCAGGGGCGGAGCTAGCCTTTGGTGGGTGGACTAATCCCTCCTCTGAATAGATTTAATGTTAAATGCTCTAAAACTGTGCATATTACAAATGGGGTGCAGTGCTGGGAACAACAGGTCTGACACTAGCGTGCTGTCCTCGCAAGGGGGGCATAACCATTGACAGGTTCCCTTTAAATCCACCCTGTACTTAAATATTATACTCCACAAGAGCATAAAAAAATTTCACTGCTACCCAAGGCCAAATTTCAATGGGTGTTTTCATTCTTTTGTTAAAGGGGAATTCTTACACAGTCTGATATGTCATGAATGATTAGAAAAAGTCGCTTTTGGGTTTTCATCCTTTAAAAAGAGAAGTGCATCCGTTGTCAATTTATTCATACCAACAAAACCCAGGCAAGTTGCTCATCAGATAGCACTGAAAGTGTGGCTATAGAACAAGAGCGGGAGGGGCAGAGCAGGGTAAAGGGGAAACCTTAAAAAGGACCAAACACAGTGAGGAAAACCCTTTTTAAAAAAAGCTGACGGGAGCAGCCACTTGTGGATGGCAGTTAAAAAGGTGTCATAGGCCCCGCCCCTAATTCCAACTGTATACGCCCGGATTTTCCCAAATTTTTATGAAACCCCAGTTTGTCTGTGTCTCAGCCCCTGTGCAAAAAAATCAATTCTGGATCAAAGAAACCACTTTTTTTTTCACAAATTTAACATTTGAAATATTAGGAAAAAATTTAAAAGGGTTTTCTTATTATTTATTGTGTCTGTAAAATATCCAACTACCTAAAGTGTGGTAATTTTCTATTCTCTCTGGAGATGTGATAGGGATAAGAATATGCTGCAATAAGTTTAAAAAAAAAACAAAAAGGGTTTTAACAGCATATTTTAAAAGTAATATGCTAGGAGACATTAAAATGCCCATGATTTCCAAACAAAACCCCCAAACCACATGTATGTCTTATATGATTTTGGTGATACCAAATTTTTATAGGCTTGTTATGTTTTTGACAAAATTTTGATTTTTTAATTTTTTTTTTTGGGAAAAACCCTAACTTTTTTGTTTCCCCCACCTATGGACCTGAGTAATGGTGCATTTTTTGCATGTAGGGAAACCTTTATTGGGAAACCATTTTGGATTTCAGGTGAATTTTTTTTTATTTATATTCCTATTTCTTAGGGATATAAAAAGGCCAAAAAATCCCCAAATTTTTGGGTTTTTTTTCTCCGCGTTCGGCGTTTGGGCTTAATGTTGTTATAATTTAAAAGATAGATTTTTTGAACGGATTTTACAGACGGGTTTTTGAGCCCCCCCATTTTTTTCCTTTTTTAAATTTGTAAAATGGCAAAAAGGGGGTGTTTTGCAGTTTTAATATTTTTGTATTATAGGCAGTATTTTCTACTCCCGATATGGGTTTTTAAATTATTTATTTTTTCCCCTGTTATGACACCACGGGGTCTAAAAGTGTAATTGTTATTATCGGTTTCCTTTGCCTGCTTTGTATATGTTGTGTGTGGTGGTGTGTGTGTTTTTATGTTTTTTTATAATATATATATAATATATATATTAATTATTTATATTTATATATTTTATTTTTTTTATTTTTTTAAATTTTTTTTTAACCCCCTTCACACTTTTGGAGGCCCGTACATCGAAAATTTGGTAAAGGGTGTTGGGGGCATGGCGGGGGGGCAGAGTTGCCCCAACGCGGTGACCGAAAAATTAAAACCAGAATAAATGTATGTTGTATTTTTTAAAAAAATATATTATATTTTTAAATTTTATTAACCATATTGGGTTGTGATTTAAAAACAATGACATAATGTCCCTTTAATTTACTTTTTTCCCCACGAAAATTAAGTTACTGCTTGGGTCTTTTATGCCCCATAATAGCACCTCGCAGGGTTATTGATGCTATAGGGGCAAATTTTGGGCCCCCCCCAATAATTTCCTACAGCCCCATGAGGTGTATTACTGGTGTAAAAATGAGGCTAAAATCTATAAGGCCTAGTTGCCCCAATTTTTAAAATGAAAAAGCAGGAATTTTCAGTGGGCGGCCCCGGGGGACCGCCCCCTCTGAGGTATGCACGCCCCCTTTAAAAGCCCCACCCCCCTCCCCCTAAAAGCATAATGGTTTGGAAAAAAGCCGGGTAGATGCCCTTATAGCCAGGTAGTAGCCCCCATAACAGGTAGTGCCCTTCAGGCAGGTAGATGCCCCCTTGTAGCCAAATAGATGCCCTCTCTGTAGCCAAAGGTTAGAGCCAAATTTGTTAGCCAGGTAGATGCCCCCTTTTTTAGCCAGGTAGTAACCCCCCATTGTTTGCCAGGTAGTGCCCCCATTGTTTGCCAGGTAGTCAGGTTTGTGCCCCCTCTGTTGGCCAGGTAGATGCCCCCATTGCTTTCCAGGTAGTGCCCCCTCTGTTGCCAGGTAGATTTCCCCATTGTTTGCCAGGTAGTGCCCCCTTTTAGCCAGGTAGTGCCCCCATCGTTAACCAGGGAGTGCCCCATTGTTAGCCAGGTAGTGCCCCCATCGTTAGCCAGGTAGTGCCCCCATTGTTAGCCAGGTAGTGCCCCCCTTGTAGCCAGGTAGACCCCCCATTGTAGCCAGGTAGTGCCCCCATTGTAGCCCGGTAGTGCCCCCATTGTTGCCAGGTAGTGCCCCCATTGTAGCCAGGTAGTGCCCCCCTTGTAGCCCGTGTGCCCCCCTTTGTAGCCAGATAGTGCCCCCATTGTAGCCAGGTAGTGCCCCCATTGTAGCCAGATAGTGCCCCCCATTGTAGCCAGGTAGTTGCCCCCATTGTTTGCCAGGTAGTGCCCCCATTGTTAGCCAGGTAGTGCCTCTCTGTTGCCAGGTAGTGCCCCCATTGTTAGCCAGGTAGTGCCCCTCTGTTGCCCGGTATTGCCCCATTGTAGCCAGGTAGACCCCATTGTAGCCAGGTAGACCCCCATTGTAGCCGACAGTGCCCCCCTAAAACTAATAAAAATAAAATAAAAAATCCACTTACCTGACAAGGCTCCCGCAGAGCGGCCGGCTCCTGGTCATCTCCTCAGCAGGGGCACCTGGGAAGTGAGTGGCGCCGCGCGTCACTTCCCTGTGACGCTGACATGTTGTACGGCGCACAGCGGCGCCGGACATACAGGGGAGGAGGTAGGAGGGAGCGATCCTTCTCCTGCCCCCTTGCTCAAGTGAGGTTCCGGGGGGGGGTGAAGGGGGCGCTGGGCCCGCTTCACCCGCCTGTGGGAACGGACCCGGGGGCGCCAGAGTAGCGCACAGCGCTACTCGGGGCCGCGGCCATTTAAAGAGCCCCCCCCGCCTGCTGGCGGTGGTTGGAATGCCAACTCCCCGGGGTGGGGGGGGGGGGGACCCCAAATAGGGGACCCCCCCCAAAAACGGGGATTTGGATGTATGTAAGGCTAGTAATGATCTGTAGGGACGCACGGCTAACATTTCCCCTGTAACATCCTTATGCCCTTGTATCTTGGGGGTTTTTCAACTCTTACAGTACGTTCAGGCCGCAGTGCAGGGGTTAAAAAGTCTGGGGGTCGGAGGGGAGTGGGCGCCTGTGGGTCTTTCCTCTGCAGGGGACAGGGCGAGTCACTCCCGATCCCCCGAGGATGGGAGGCAATACTACATGGGGCATAAGGCAGCCGGAAAAGGACCCTGTGTGTATCCTGGTGCTGGCAGCCCAACCCCACTTCATAGTTTGGCGGACAAATTCTAGCCAGGCAGCATGGCACACCACAAGGAGGCTCAGCCCCGCCCCTTTCAGCGGGGTGCGCATTTCGGTCGGCACTCCTTTTCCCAGGTTATAAGGGGGCATGACTCCCTGTGTGTGCTCGTGCCGCACAGCTCATTAGTATAGGGGGAGGGGCTGGTGCTCGGCATACCGCTGTGCAGAAGCTACAGGGGTGGATGACGGAGCCTCTGTGGGTGCACAAAGCGCGCAAACTCCAGCCCCTTTCCCTTCCGCAGCACTGGTTTGCTCAGCAGATATGAGTGCATAAAAACTCGCACAAAACTCCCCTTTCCTGATGCATGCTTTATGTTTGAGCAACAGCCCAGCCCTACTTTTCCCCATCACTGACTTTGGTATATTTAAAAATGCCTCGCAATTTAGGATTCCCCAAGAGGGGGAATCGGCCAATTGTAACATCCCCGGGTACTGACTCATCCCATGACACACCCCCTAACAATCCCCAACCCAAATGACTCACAAAGGAACTCTCTACCATCCCCTCACCTAACAGAATAATTCCAAAACCCCATCCAGCCAAAGCCCAAACACAACAGCGGCGTTACGGGGTCTATATTGTATTTTATATACAGAAACCCATAAAATAGCTGTAAAATTGATCTTTGGATGATCCTCTATTTAATTGTTTTTTCATGACACTAACCTACACAAGGGCATATATCACCTAATGTTAATGAAAAAACCCAAGGTTTTTGAATACCACAAACAAAGATAAAACATGCCCCACATCCCCCCAAATTACCAACATAGTGATGAATAATATACTACCCATGAGTGCATATCACCACCAATAGTGACTGAATATACGCCACACGATGACCAATACATTGCACAAGAGACTGAATAATAAATAAAACCATGATCACTATCAACATCACATAGTGATGAATATTATCATATACCTGAAAACATTACCCCCACATAGTGATGAATAATCCACAACATCATTAACACATATCACCACCCAAATGGAGGGTCAGTGTAGTGACACATGTTGGATAGTGATGACGATTGGTTGATATCGTCATGGGGTCGATAGTCGATTCGGCAATTATCAAGCGTTTTCCGTAGTCGATAATAATTACGCGATGACCATTAAGTCTTTTTTGGGGGGAACAACACCCTTATTATTTCACCAAACAGGGCTGGGAAGCTGGAATTCAAAACCCCAACATCAAAGGGGATATGTAATCTAGGCAAACATTAGGTTTAAAAGCCCCAGAAAAAAAAATACAAAAATTTTATATCCCCGTTTGTACACAGCTGACCCTTAAACTGATCACCACAAATTAAAAAAATGCCGAAAGCAGTAAAAAAAGGAATTTTTTTTAAAAAACATTATTTTCCCTTGGAAAATGGGGCCCCCCCTTTTGGGGGAAATCTTTTTCCCCTTTTTTTTGGGAGAAACCCCCCGCAGAGCCCCAAACCTGATGACCCCCCGTTAAAAAAATGGGAAAAGGAGTCTTTCAACCACCATTTTTAAAAGAACTGGACATTGACTAATCTGTCCTTACGCAGAATACCATTAAACTGTTGACCCCCAAATTTAAAAAATGCCCAAAAAGGGGCTTTGAAACCACCATTTTGTTGAATGGACATTGACTATACCTGGCCTGGGCCAAGCATGACCCCCCAAACCCGCATGACCCCCCGATTTAAAAAGGGGGGAAAAGGGTTTTGAACCACCCTTTTATTTTAAATGGAATTGATATACCTTGGGGGGGCAGATGAACCCAAAAAATGCCCCC
>JAODAL010045356.1:0-32011 GCA_025379985.1 Phyllomedusa bahiana
GTAACCTCATTTGGAGAGGAGTTTAGAAGCAATCACCAAATATTCTATTAAACCCTACATGTGCAATGATTACTTATAACTGGAAATGCACATGCCCAGCACCCAACTGCAGCATTTGCTGTAGGCTGGAGTATAGGGATGGTATAACAGGTGTAGGAGTAGGCATGGCCGAGACACCGGGTAGACGAAAGTAGGTGCCCACCTAAGGCATCACTTCATCCCAGGCAGAAAAGGGGGCATAAGGAGGTATGGAGTGGGCTGAATTCTCCATTAGGGGGACACTATGTGCCTTATTTGCCTAGGCCACCAGAATACCTTGTCCCAGTCCTGGGAGTAGGACAGTGTTGCTGGAGATAGGTTAAGGGCAGTAAGGGAGGGAGACGAAGCTCCCAGTCAGTGCTAGAGTCTTTATAGACGGGGTCTTGTTTGGGGGAGGATACTTTTTCCTGGAGACACTCAGGGATCAAGATGATTCCTGCCCTACTTTTATTGTAGGATACATTATACTACATACAGTCCAATACACTGGTTGCAAAGTGCTTCCCACTCCTGCTCTGTAGACAATATTCTATGTTAGGGTTAGTTTGGTGCCATTGGTCACAATGACCGTGGCAGTGGATCTAAGGGTCCTCGAGAGCAGAAAAGTAAGGAACAGAGTTTTTGACAAGAATATTGGAAATTTGGGCCTAGAAATAAATGACATTTTATGTTGGGCCAGGGAGCTTTACCCTGCCCACTGGTTAAGTCTTGTGGGCTAGGTCCCCAGGAAGTGCTAGTCCTGGATTTGAATGGGTCATTGTGTGTAACATGACTGGGGGTATGGTGTCCAGGCCATAGATACGGTTAAATATAAGGTGGTGCCTTCAAGCACTCCTCACAGGGCAACAGGAATATGTTATTTTTGGATAGTATAGTTTATTACATGTTTTTAAAAAGATTGTTAATAATTGTTAAATGTTGCTCAATATAATGGCTGCTGTGGCCTTTTCTGGAAATAAAACCAGAATCTGCGAATTGCCTGAGCCATGAGGCTGTATAGGCCTGAGGACCTGCTGTACCAGTCGGTGATACTACTCCTTTGTGATTTTTCTTACCTGAAGAAGGGACTTATTATTTACTGTGTGCATTATATGCTGAAGCCGCTATGTTTTGTGTTGCAAGATGGTGGCCTTTAACCCCTTAAGCCGAAAGCCTGAAAAGTAGTTAATGACCAGAAAATTTTTTTAGTTTTTGCCTTCTTGAGTTTCAACAGTTGTTACTTTTTTATTTTTTCAATGACGCAGTTATAAGAGGCCTTGTTTTATTCGAGACGAGTTGTACTTTATAGGGGAATAGTTTAAGTTCACTTATAAATAATTGCAGAATTTTTTTTTATACCATTCACATTTCACACTTAATAACTTGTTAGATTAATTCTACAGGTTGTTATGAGCGTGGGTATATAACTAATATGTGTAGTTTTTTTTGTGTGTGTAATGTATGCACAATTATATTTTATTAAATATTTATTTTTATTATTTATTTATTTATTTATTTTTTCCTTTTTTTTTTAATTCCCATAAAGGGAGAAACGTATTACTTTTTTTTTTTTTTACACTTGGTAATGTATTAGCATATTCATATATGCTAATACATTATAATCTGTGTCAGTCTGACACAGGCAGGGATCAGGGAAGCACACATTCTGGCCTGATCACTGGCTTCTTACACAGACAGCCCTGGGGCTACTCTAGGTCCCCAGGGCTAACTGTGCAGCTGTTTCCCGGGTTCCGTTCCGATCACCCGACAGAGCAGGGAAACCCTTTGATTGTGTTGCGGTGACGATCCGCCGCAATCAAAGGGTTAAAGCACTGGGGAGTGGAGGTTTCCCCCACTCCCTGGTGCTTGCAGGAGCTGCACTGGGATCATGGCTGTGTAGTACAGCCCCGATCTTAGCGCTGCTGCGGCACCCAGAGCCGCAAACTCCGATGTCTGCAGCAACGCCAAAAGACGTCGCTGCAGACGAACGACCTGAAATGCCCACCGCCAAAAGATGGTGGGCGGTCATTAAGGAGTTAAATAAAACTTGATATTATTTAAAATAAACGTTTCAATTTAGTTGTATTGAATATATTGCTACTTAGGGCGCTTTCACCCAGAGCATATGGTATGGTGTATTTTTTATGTGTTTTTGGATGTATTTTTTGTGCAGAAATGTCCAACACTAGTTTCTGTGTCTTTTCAAAAAAAATGCATCAAAAAACCCCCCAAAAAAATACTCCGTTTTTGGGGGAAAGCACCCTTTTGGCCGTGTTCACACGGCTTATTCCCGACGGATTTTGACGTATTTTGCTACAAAATCCGCGTGAATAAGGGGGGGGTCGGGGGGGGGCCCCGGAGCGCGGGGGGGGCGCCGCTCCCCGGCCCC
Organism: Phyllomedusa bahiana; assembly: GCA_025379985.1. Lineage (NCBI taxonomy): Eukaryota > Metazoa > Chordata > Amphibia > Anura > Hylidae > Phyllomedusa > Phyllomedusa bahiana. The sequence continues at coordinate 2,408 of JAODAL010045356.1, forward strand.
CTAGCGTACGCGCCGTAAATAAAGTGCATGCAGTTTCTCCCCCCCCCCCCCCCGGGGATTCGCCGAGCGGGGAGGAGGAGGTCCCCTGTTCTCTATGAGAGCGTGGATTTCCGTAATGACAGGGAGGATTGGCGCCACTGCGCGCAAATCCCGGGGCGGAGTTACGGCCGCCAATCCGATAAAGCCCAAAAAACTCCAGTGTGAACGAGGCCTTACCGTGTCAGAAAATGTAATTAGGCCCCATTCACTTCACCTTGTGGGCCTCAGTTGCAGGTATAGTCTCCACACTTGTGTGTGGCACATATGGCGACATTTATAGTTTTTGGCACCCAGACGCTAATTTTATTGTGCGCATTTGTAGCGTAGAATGCGCCTGAATCTATGAATCTGTTCTACTGCGGGTCATAGATTTAGCTACATAGTGACAATTCTTGCTCAGGTAAACCACTTTTAAAGTGCTCTACCTGTTCCAGCAGTAATGCGCCTGGATTTGCCGGACTGAAGCTATAAATGTGTAGCTTCGTACGGTTGTAGTGCGACGCCTCCTGCACGCCCCCAATCTCAAGTGCATTACAAAGTGTCGCGGTCGCTCTGTAATGTGCCTGAGATTGGAGTGCGCACGGGGCATACATGTCCCCCATAAAGTGTATTCCGATGGGAAATAGAGCAAACGTATTCCGAAAGAGACTTTTTTTGCTCGATGGTTTCATCTGCTTCCAATGCAGGTTACATTTTTCATTGTATCCCAATGGATAAAGAGGACTGAAACCGGATGTGAATGGGGCCTTAGAAACATCACTGTATTTTTTTTTCCAATACAGGTTTTATATCAAATTAAAGATTTAGAAATTCAATAAGGGAGAAGAAATAAGAGAATTAATAACTCTTGTAATCCTCCTGCCAAGACACAGAGAAAACACTTGTGGGCAAACCTCCACGTTGGGGTTAATAATTACCCAACGTTATTTCCGGTTGGATATAGTGTGGAATGTGTTGTGTGCTTTTTATATTTAGTTTGACCTCTGTATACAATTACAGAACAAGCCCTCTCAGCTTTCCCTATGGGGACGGGCTGAATCATTGCTTTAGGTCTCCTTCACACATGCAGGATTCAGATGCTGCTTTGATTTTTCAGGCAAAATCCTGCAGAAAATACAAAGGAAAGCCTGCGTGAATTTGAGACACAGCTTCTAGAATATAGATGCGGATTTGACACTGATTTTAGAGGCAGATTTTCGGCATGGATTAGTATGGGAATGCTGATTGCACACAGATCCATGCTAAATCAGCAAACAATCAGTGTCCAAGTAATCTGATTTGGATTCAATGTCAATTTTTCCGCTTCCCATTGACTTCAAAGGGAAGATTTGAAGCAATTTCTGTACAAGTCACTTCTTTATTTTCTGCACAGCGGAGTTTTTAAAATCCACACTGGAAAATTCCATTGATACGTGGATTTTCCATTGTCAGATTCTGCATCCAAATCGGTCATGTGAACATACTACAGGGCTCCATGTGCATCACGGTTCAAGCCATCATCTGTGGGATCTACTAGAATAATTTGAAAAAGGTAATGTAAGATGAAATCTGCTGATAACATTTCTTCTTTTTATTAGGAAATCCTTATAAAAACCATAAAGTTCACAGTATACGTCTAACATCCATGTAGCACTCAAAAGTGCAATATTGTGTTGGTCGGTAAGGTTTTTTCCGAAACGCGTTACCGTATGGACACAACTATTATTATTAGTATTTATGTGAGAGCGCCCTTAGTTCCAGGGCACTGAACATTCTAGGGGGGGTTACAAACATAATATATGTCAAACAAGTACAAAGGTAATGATAAATAACTAACAACTGGTACAGAGGGAGAGAGGACCCTGCCCGCGAGGGCTTACAGTCCACAAGGAGGGAGGGAAGAGACAGAAGGAGAGGGGCAGACATGTTTGTGGGGTGGAGTAGGGGCAGCAGGGTTATTGTAGATTACAGGCAATCCTGAAGAGATGGGTTTTCAGGTTGCTTTTGAGGCTAGTGAGAGTGGGGGAGAGTCTGAGGTATTGTGGTAGGGAGTTCCAGAGTGTGGGGGAAGCACGGGAAAACACAACAATGCACTTTTCAGTGCAATATGGAGGTTGGTTGTATACTGTGAACTGAGTTTTCATATGGATTTCCCAATAGAAAGAAGAAATTGTATTAATTAATCTTCTGTCTGGACATGTAGCTGGTTTCATTTTACATTGCTTTGCTGGAGGGCTTGGCTTCTCTTCCACCTCACTCCGCACAGCAGATCTTTAGACATCTAGCGGGTGAGAGGATTTAACTTTTTTGCATACTTTGAGAAAGGGTATTCCAAAGTACACCATAGAGGAGCCATAGGAAGTTTGTATGGTAAACCTATTCTTTTTTAAGACCATGTTTGCTCTGTTTCACTTTGAACAACATCCAATAGGAACCAACACTAAAAAAATCAAGATAATTTTTTTGAAGCAAAATACTGTATATGGACAAACTTCACACAAAGTAGATTATACTCCCAAAATATGTCCAATTAAGTACAAACATAATGCTACTAATCTATATATATAAGTACATGGGGAAGATTCATGCACATATAGTATATTCATGCACAATATCTAAAAATAAAAAGTATAAATAGTATACACCTTAAATACCCCTGGAAGGAGCGCGAACGAAACGGCGTTGGGTCTCAACGCTCCCACTGGGTTCTATGACTCAATATATTTAATGTGTATACTATTTTTACTTTTTATATTTAATGTGCATGAATCTTCCCTATGTACTGATTTATATATATTAGTAGCATCACGTGTGCACTTAATTGGGCCTATGTTGGGAGTATAATCTACCTTGGGTGAAGTTTATCCTTTTATATTAACATATATTTTGCTTCAATAAAATGATCTTGATTTTTTTACTATCGGGTGTTGTTTTGATTTTGCTTCCACACTTACATATTTGTTGTTATATAGTGCCTAGTTTTCAATTTTGTAGGTTGTTCTGTTTCACTTTGATAACAATTTATGTGCCGGAGACAAGTGTGGCACTATGGCTCCACTATGGTATACACCTGGATAATGTTTTCATTGTATCTTGAGGTCCCAAAATGTATGTAAATGAATCCTTAGATGTATTAGGTCAGTGGATTTTTAGATTCTAGTTGTAAACTAAAATGCCTCTCATTCACTGACAGCAAGCAGAGATATTAAAAGGGTGCTCTCGCCATGCTGTTTCACAGAGCCTGCTATTCATAGCCAGCTTCAGGCCCCCACTTCCTGTTCATATATTATTGATAAATGGTTACGCACACCAAAATATATGGGATATTTGGGTGCTTTTCTATAGGTGGAATAGACCAAATCCGGTCCTTTATTCTGCCTATATATAAATCCACCGCACACCAACAAGCAAATGCTTTTTAACGAGGGTATATTTATTTCCAGATAGCCGAAAAATGGAACAAGCAGACAGTCCGAGTATTGCACCACAGTTTAGTGACGGATTATAGAATATATATCATAACAGAGATACATAAATATAACAAGGTGTATTGCGGACCAATAGGTGTTGAGATTATACATATATGACTTGATTTTGTACGACGTTTTGGCTATATAAGCCTTTCTCAAGTTACATCTATATGCTTTATAGATTATGGTGTGGTATGAGGCTGTAATATGGAGTGACAGGCGTTAATAGTGGATGAAATAGATTTCCAGTCCGCTAGTGGTGCTGACAAATGCTGCCATGTAAGGGGCTAGTAGCAGTATGGGGAAAGGACGAATACGTCCGGGAGCATGTGAGGAATGCCGTTGGTGTGCGGTGGATTTATATATAGACCCACTTCCTTTTCAGGCTGTGGGCAGTTCTACAGCAGTGACTGAAATATCAGCTCTGCTATTCCCAGCTGATCCTGTTAAAGGGACATCAGTGATGAAGAGGTTTTAACAGCAGGACACACAGCTACAGAGTCGTAAAGGTTAAAGTTTGTCCGTAAGAAAGATAAACAAGTTCCTGTGCTGCTGATAAGACACAGCAGAGAGTGATGTCACCCACCTGCCGTTTGCTTAAGCCTGATCAACCCCTTTAATTTCTGAGCTGAAGCAGCAGTCGGTCACTGAATAAGGCAGATTTCATTACGGCTGGGTTTATACGGCGTATTTTACCTCTGGGATACTCTGGGATTTCTATTGCATATTTCACCTCTTTCTTCACACATGATTCACCACAATTTAGGACATGAATAAGCCCTTTCCAATAGGACCAATCCGAGTCCTGGCTCCTTTAGAATTGCCCCAAGTTGAAGACTTGTGAAACACACATCAATTGTTTTTTTACATGACAAGTCACTAAAATATAGTGTGAACTGCAACATGTATTCCTATTGCAAAAATGGGACGGTGTTAGTGCCGTGTCTGATGCAAATTTTGATCTGTAAAAAGTGCATTTTTTTCACACTAAAAAATACTGTGTGTGAAGCCGGCCTAATAAGCTGCAGATCTGCTCAACTGGCGGACTGAGCAATAAATGAAAAATCAGCAGCACTTCCAGTCTTTATTCAGAAAGCTATATTATTAACAAGGCATCACATTTTTATATTTGTTCATTACAAACAAAACATCATAAACAGCAGATTAGGAAAGTACACTCAATTATTCTTCACAAATATTAATATCATTGTATTCCCAGCTGCCTCTGCTCTTTAGCATATCAATGTCCTGGATGACTGCAAGGCATCGCTTGTCTTGTAAGAACCATACAACTGGGTGTATACAAGATGTAATGCACTGAAAGCTGAAGACAACGGTGGGACTGCCAGCGGCCATGGCAACTCCTAAATCAGCATCCTTAAACTTAAAGGGGTTCTCCATTTTTTACAATGTCTGCTTGTTAGAAGAGTCCTTTGACAACAAGCTTATCATCAAGCAGGTTTGGGCTAGCCCACAGGGCACCTGGGGACCACCTGTCATGGTTGGCCCTTGAGAATAGCAGGCGTGGGGCTGCTTTTTAGGTTGAAAGGCAGAGAAAGAGGAAGAAAGCAAGATGCATGTGTAGAATGTACAGAGCTGTAAAACGGGCCCCGAGAATCAACTTTTCTGGTGGACTCCAAGAATGAATACCACAGATGGGCCCCGAAAATTAACTTCACTGGTGAGTGCAAGAATCAACTTCACTTGTGAGCCCCAAGAATCAACGTCATTGGTGGGTCCCAAGAATCAACTCCACTGGTGGGCCCCAAGAATCAACTTTTCTTGTGGACCCCAAGAATAAATACCAAAGCTGGGCCTCGAAAATTAACTTTACTGGTGGGTCCAAGAACCAACTTCACTTATGAGCCTCAAGAATCGGCTTTAATGGTGGGCCCCAAGAATCAACTTCACTTGTGAGCCTCAAGAATCAACGTCATTGGTGGGTCCCAAGAATCAACTCCACTGGTGGGCCCCAAGAATCAACTTTTCTTGTGGACCCCAAGAATAAATGCCAAAGCTGGGCCTCGAAAATTAACTTTACTGGTGGGTCCAAGAACCAACTTCACTTATGAGCCTCAAGAATCGGCTTTAATGGTGGGCCCCAAGAATTAACTTCACTTGTGAGCCTCAAGGATCAACTCCACTGGTGGGCCCCAAGAATCAACTTCATTGTTGGGCCGGAGAATCAACTTCACTGCTGAGCTCCAAGAATCAACTGCACTGGAGGGCCCCAAGAATCAACTTTTCTTGTGGACCCCAAGAATAAATACCACAGCTGGGCCCCGAAAATTAACTTTACTGGTGGGTCCAAGAACCAACTTCACTTATGAGCCCCAAAAATCAGCTTTAATGGTGGGCTCCAAGAATCAACTCCACCGGTGGATCCCAGGTATCCCCCAGAAATCGACTGTAATCTGCAGGAAAATATATCAATAACTGTCTTGTTTCACTGCAGCCGGTGGCTATTCAACCCTATGTGTTGCCTATGTAATGCAAGACAGGACAGATCCTCCAGAGCAAGAGATGCTATCTGTAATTGCTTATCACTGCAGCAGCACTGCAGAATTCCCTGATGGGGTGTAAGAGAATGGGGTTTCAAAAGTGGAAAACACCTTTAAATGTCTATTATCTGAGATATTAGTGGCTTATCCAAAGTTTGTGCCATAAATTTGGGGTTAAGGTTCTGGTTGATTTTTTTATTTTTTTTTTATTGGCAAAAATTACTGTAAATCAATTTGGGCCGACCCTAACTGAAGGGCTTGGAGTTGGGTCAAATTTAACTTAGACCTGAATCCAAAGTGCAACACTACTACGAAATAATTTATTACAACTATTCGTGTTTTAAGTCTGGTTTCCCCTCCTTTGCATGATACAACTTTTTAAAGGGAATATGTCGGCAATTTTTTTTTTTTACTTATTAAATCAAGCCCCTGATCCATATGCTTTTCCTCTCAGTCGTTTTTATTTCCTGATTGTAGATTTCTCTATTCGGCCGTCTATATATGATTGTGGGGAAGACATTCTTGCTTGCACTGCTTTAACAGCACTCAGAGAGATACTTTACAGCAGCTTCATGCACATAGGATTCTTAAGACAGATTCTGTCCCATAGATGTCTTTAGGAGAGTTTTCACTGTGACGGGAGGGGAGAGGGGGAGCTGTGACATCTCCTCTTGTGACTGGTGGATTCTGTGTTATCTCTACACAATGGTGTCTCCATTCAGCTTGACCCTGCTTTTACTGATAATGACCAGACTACTGAGAATCTTTCTGTACAGAACAGGAAGTGTCAGACAATTATTAGGCTTAGTGCCCAAAGTGAAAACTACTGGACTTAAGAATTATTAAAAAAATATTGAAAGTTATATGGAAAATTTAAAAAAAACATAACCAAAAACTCCTAAAAAATATGTGTTTAACATAAAAATGTGAGTTAAACAAGAAGTCATTTTTTGATGACACATTCCCTTTGAGCTTGTAGAGCACAACCACAAGAGTAAATTCATGATGACTTCTGCTCTCACTCACAATGAAGCACAAAAAGCAGGGAAATTACTTCACGAGACTCTCGGAAATGCATTTTTTACTACGTGCAGAATCAACAGAGCTTTGCCTTCATCCCTATAGATGCTTACATTTATCACTGGCAACAAGATGGATGGATGCCTTCACAGAAATCACGAAAACATCACTGAGAAGCCTAAAGACAAAACGTCTAGAAGAACAAGCCTTAAATCATCCCAAGAAGTCAAAATCACCTTAAATTATAATAATTTACTTGATTTAATAATAAAGACTTCTTCAGAGAAGAAGATCTCCAACCTATACTTGAGCTAATGAAAGATACCATGGAATCAAAGTGGAGTATCTCTAATATAAGGGTGTCTCCGATGATATACAAAAAGACAGTTAAAGGACGTAATACCAAATAGGAACTGATTGTGAGAGAACAAAATGTGATCTAGTGAATGCAAATTTTTTCCACCATTTTTTTTCCAATGTTTCGAGGTAAAACAAATTTGGAATGAAGAATGAGCACTGGAGAAGAAAAACAACTAGTGACAGAAATCCTTTGGCTCGCCGGTTGTTTATTTTGCATTCTAATCATAATGAGAATGGACGAGCTAATCAACATAGCTTCAGTAATCAGGGTTACGCTCAGCACTGTTATCTGCAAAGAAAGCTTTGTGAATCATTGGAAATAAAAACACCTCTGACTTCTTCTCATTTAGTTCACATTTTGAAGAAATTAATCACATTGGAGCAAGAATAAAAAAAAATATTCTGAGCAAGATAAAAAATTACAATAACACAGGAACATTTTCCAGAAGAGATGGGTCTTCATTAATTAAAGAAATGTTTTGCGCAAGTGAAAAAGAAACTATTTTAAGCCCTTTAGATAATTTACAAGTTAACACGGATGGAAACTATGGGCGACATATATGTATTTTGGCACACAAACGACAATTTTTTTTTTTTGCATGCAGTAGTAGCGTAGAATGCGCCTAAATCTATGAACCTGTTCTACTGCGGGTCATAGATTTAGAGCTTTCTAGCTACAAAGTGACAAATGAGGCTCAAGTAAACCACTTTAAACTTGGTCTACCTGTTCCACCAGTAATGCGCCCAGTTTTGCCGTCCTCCCATACTAAATGTGTAGAATCATACAGTTGTGGTGAGACGCCTCCAGAACTCCCCCACTCTCAGGCGCATTACAAAGTGCCATGGGCACCCGATAATGCGCCTAATTTTGGAGTGCGCCTGATTATAAGATTAGTAAACAGGGCTGCACCAGTTTTTGGGCTGAAAGGACGCCAAACTACTGGCTCAGCCCTGGACATACATGCCACACTATGGGTCCACGGTATAAGGAACATGGGGGATGGTAACGTTATGGTTTTAGACTGTAGGATCACAGAAAAGCTAAGATTTAGTGTAATATGTATCTGTAAGTGGAGTATATTCAAGGCCGTTTCCACATTTTAGATGTTTTTAATGCAGTTTTTGAAGCCAAAGCTGAGAACTAGTGTTAAGCTTTAGATTCGGGTCACATTTGAACCAATTTGGGCTGGCCTTAACTGACGTTTGGTAATATTCACTGAAAAATTTATTGTTACATAACTTTATCCCTAAACTGGGGTTAGAATTTTTTTTCACTAGATTTAAATGGGTTACCATACCTGTTCCCACGGCACTGTCACTTTATTGTCACTTCTGGCACAACACCACATGAAAGTTACCTGTGTGTTATTAGACCGGAAGTGACATCAGATGGAAGTGATGTTGGAGCGATCAAAGTGCCAGAGAACGGGCACCTTAAAGTGGTTTTCTCACCACATTGATTAGATTTAAACATGTAGGCAAAAGTAAATAGAGATTATTACCAAATACATCATTGCTGTTCTGATTTTGCTTCCTTTCAGAGTTAGCACAGTTCTTATCTTCTGCTTCCAGGGGTGCCAATAGGGCAGCACGGGCATTACTCCTATCAGCGGCCCTAATCAAAAAGGGGCCCTCTGATAGGTTAGAAAATAGGAACTAGTAATGGGTGGGGGCCCCATTTGATTTGGCTGTATGGAACATGAAACATTTAACAGATAACTGATGGCAGCCCTGCCTGCTTCCCTGTGTTACTGACCACTGCTGTAGCTGCCTTGGTCGGGATGGTGATGTCACTCCCTACTGTGTCTTATCAGCAGCACAGGAGCTGGTTGATGTTGCTTACTTACAGACTTTAACCTTTTAAAGCCCTGTAATCGTGTACGTTAGGGCATGTCCCCACGGCACAGGTTTTCGGCCGGTTTTTCAGACTGTTTGCGGTTTTGCAGACCGTCTGAAAAGCCGGCCGCAAACGAGCACAACGGGGCTCTATGGAAAACCCGTGCAGCATTCCACACTGCATGGGTTTTCCGCCCGGCCGTTTTTCCACCCGCAAGCTGCCCAAAGAAGATTGAACATGCACATTCTTCCATCCGGTTTTTGGACAGAATATGTGCATGTACATGTGAAGGGGGAGAAAAGCCGTGTGCATGGCGCACAAACCAGACAACTACTGGTCGGATAAACTGACCGGTATTTGTCCTCTGCTGTGGGTATGAGCCCTTACTGTTTAAACCCTTCTTTTAGCAATGTCCTCCTACAGGATAAGCTCGGAATAGCAGAGCTGATCTGTCAATCACTGCTGTAGAAACACCCACAGCCTGAACAGGAAGTAGGAGTCCAAAGATGGTTGTAAAGAGCAAGCTCTGTAAAATAGCCTGATGGGAAAACCTTTTAACCCATTTAAACCAGTAAAAAGAAAAACCTAATCCCAATTTGTGATTAGAGTTTCCATTACAGTCAGAAGTTAGAGCTAGGTTTAGGATTAAATAAATAGGATAAATAAGACAAGTGTATTGGAACTGGATGAAGTGCCAAGTGCACGAAATGCGTCTTCCAATAAAGATGCAATCTTTTAACTGAGAGGTCCATCGCTAATTCTTCCGTGTGACAGTAGGAGGTTTACTGACACCTCATTGAGAGTTTTTAGGATTAGGATCAGATTGAAAAAATTTTAGTTCGGGATCCCAAATCTTTTCACAAGTTCAGTCAAATGGGCGTCAATCTGAACATGGACAAATTTGAGCAACACTAAGGCCTCGTTCACACGGCTTATTTGGGCACGGATTGGCGCCGTACTCCGCGCCGGATTTGCGCTTCAATACGACGCCAATCCGTCCCTGTCATTACGGTAATCCACTGCTCTCATAGAGAACAGTGGATTCCGTCGCTCATCCCCGCTCGCCGAATCCGCCGGGCGGGGAGAAAGTGACATGCACATTATCCAGGCGCAATACGCGCCATGGATAATGCAAGTCTATGGGGCCGGGGAGCGGCCCCCCCGCCCCGCACCGGCCCCGGCTCCGTCCCGCCCCTTATTCATGGCGGATTTGTGAGCTCAATACGGCTCACAAATCCGTCGGGATTAAGCCGTGTGAACACGGCCTAACAGGAACGGTAAACAAAGGACTTAGAAAACGGCAATTAAAACCTGAATGTGGGTGCATACCCTTAAAGAATATATTCATTTACTGTACATTTTAACACAATGACTGCAGTCTACTGTATTGTACCATGACCTACCTGATCTCTCAGACGTTCCTGGTGACCCATTATTGCAGTTGCATGATGAGGGTATTTGTATTTGAGGTGCTCCAAAAAAGCTTCCCTCTTCCTGTCCATGTCTGATGTCTGCATTCCCAAGATTTCTTTAGAACTCCGTGGCCCCCCTACTGTGTGTCTCCTGGGAATATTCCGCCCAGCTTTGGGTGGGTTATGACTGTTTCCATTGGATAGATTCTCTTTTGATTGGCGACATTCTGTATCATCTAATGATCCTCCAAATTTATTGTTTTTTGTCTGACCTGAACGATATATAGAAAATTGTATCATTGGATCTAGCGTATTTTATATAAAATATAATTTTTCTGTACCAATTTATAGGTTCATTCTCTACCTGTATTTTAAAACCCCTGTAGATCAAGTTATTAAAGGGGTTGTCTCACTGCAAGGATTGCTTTTTATGTTGAAGATCTTGCAAAAACAAGTCACTTTGCAATATGTGTCCATTAACAGTGTCCTACATATTCCTAGATATCCCCTCTTGTATGGGCTGCATCAGCTCCCCAGGTCGTTATAGATACAGACCTGTTCAATCTTTCTTGATAGACTGCCAGCTCCGGTTGCTATAGCTACAGACCTAGCTTATACTGCAGCCTAGTGTAAGCCAGTAAACACACCCCTAAATTCAAAGTGAAACCAAGAAAACAGCACTGAGGTAAGGTGAATCAATGTAGTGAGACAACCCCTTTAATGGGTCGTCCATAATTCAAAAAAGATGTCTGCTCTCTTCCACCAACACTGCCCCACTTGTCCATAGGTAGTGTTTGGTATTGCAGCTCAGTCTATTCACTTTTATGATTCACTTTCTGGCTCTTCGATGATGATGAGCTGCAATTCTAGACGCAGACTGTGGACAGGTGGGAGCTCGGACGAACTCAAATGACCAGAGCAAGTTCCTTGCAGACACTACACAAACAGGGAATGTGGGAGCTCTGAATTATGCTTAATTTAAAGTGAAAATGTAGATTATAATACATATTATGACTCAACATCAAGTAATGCAAAGCATATACAAAATTACTCAACTTTCTTTGAAGATTCCTTGGAAACTATGAAATGTTGTCAAAAGAAGAACTAATGCTGTAAAGGGATCAGGTTAGAAATGCGTGGCTGCTTTCTTACAAAAACATTGTTACACATGCCCATAATTTGTGTCTGGTACTGTGTTCTGTTCTGTTCACTTCATTGCATTCAGCTGCAATACCTGACACAACCCATGGGCAGGGGTGCCGCTGTTTTTGGAAGAAAGCAGCCATGTTTTTCTAGCCATGTACAAGTCCTTTAAGGCTTCTATGTGTACATTTTGAGAGTAACCATTTAGTGCAGAGCCAAGCACTGAAAGGGGTTATCTCACTTTAAAACTTAGTTTTCGACATGTAGGGAATGTTAAATCAATACATTGGTCTTTTGATATTCCCTTGGTCAGGAGATAAGAGAAATGTTATCTGATTTAAGTGCACACAGGTTTCTCTGGTTACCATCCTGCTCTCCCCGCCTGATTAGGCAGAGAAGAAGGTGTGACCTCACCAGGATGGACAGCAGCTTGAGAACAGATTGTTATCTCTAACAAACAAAGGAGACTAAGTGGTCGTTTACACGGCACAGGACAATTAGCGGTCGGTTTATCCGACCGGTATTTGTACTGTTTTCGGGCTGTACACACAGCTGCAGGAGGATGGCTTTTCTCTGCGATTAGTGGAGAAAATCCCTCCCCTTCCAATAGACATGTTCATATTCCGTCCGAAAACCGGACAGAAGAATGAACATGTTCTATGTTTTTCGGACCACCAGCAGTCTGAAAAACTGCTGGGAGGAAAACCCGTGCAGTGGGGACCATTGCATGGGTTTTCTATAGCGGTCCATTGAAAAGTTTGCGGCTGGTTTTTCAGACAGTTTTCAAAACCGTCTGAAAAACTGGCTGCAAACCCGTGCCATGGGGACAAGCCCTAATTACTTTTGATTGTTTACTTTGAGCTCTAAAGCCTTTAGTACTATAGATTACATCTCCTGCAGTCATGTCAGTGCAATAAGAAGACCTGGGGATAAGAAGCTGATATGCAAATCACTGCTATAGAACCACCCACACCATAGCCAGTAAGAGGGAGGAACTGTGAATCTGAAGCTACCTGTGGCTCTATGAAACAGCATGATGAGACAACACTTTCAATGTTAGAGGAGACTGGTTCGCACCTAAAACAAGCCAGTTTGATTGTTACTATTGCATATTATAAATACAGGCGAGTGTGGTAGGCTTTGGAAAAATTTGAGTTTTGCATCAATTTATCAGAGTCGCCAAAGCTTTCTAGATCTGCATAGGCCCTGCTTTAATGATACAATAAGAAGAAAATAATGAATATTGGGTCATCTTTGTTACACCATATAACAGACATACCCTGTTTCCCCCGAAAATAAGACACCCCCGAAAATAAGACCTAGTGCATTTTTTTTATGCATTTCAGAGTTTGGCTGCTTATGCTGATGTTTGTGATGAAATCACTACAGTATATTAATGCAGGTGGATTTTTTGTTCAACAATAAATGTGAATTATTGTTCATAGAAATATAAAACATCTCCTAAAAAGAAGTCTTAGCTCTTCTTTAGGAGCAGAAATTAATATAAGACACTGTCTTATTTTCGGGGAAACACAGAAGCTTTCTATATCTGAGTCTACAGAGCTAGTTTGATGGTGGCACATTGCCTAAAAGCCATTGGACAGCAAACATGTACTTAATAGGAATGTGCCTTCCGCAGCAGAATGACTTGGACAGCGCCGGTGTAGAATATCAACAATAGTTTTTTTCCTACCAAATGATGTTATGTGACCTTAAGGGAAAACACGGTGAAGTATTTATCCCTCACAGAATCACAGCCACATTCCATATCGCTTCCAAATCACAAGTGAAATTGCTGGAACTAAAACAGAAGTGCAGGGAGTAAGTGAGTCTCCCAGCTCCACATATATCCCACACTTGAAGCCTTCCATGAGTATAAATTCACCACTAATTCTCTCTACTTCACTCTTTGCTTGCTGGGGCTCATTGATGAGGGGCACCGATGAAGTAGAGCTCAGTGTCGTTCAATAGGCATTCCCCTGTTATAAAGCTTATATCCAGCAAAGTCTTAAAGTTCTCTTTGTCTATACAGTAGTTCTGTTCTTAAAGAGGACTCGTAGCATCTAGGGCCACATGCATGAGAACTGTTTAGGTCTAAAAACTCACTCTTTTGCCCATTAGTAACCTATGGCAAAAAGTGAGTTTTTAGACCTAAACGGGTTTTCATACATGTGGCCCCTAGTGTTGATCCAACTGTTCTAGAAAACTTACGTTCTAGTAGAACTTCTCGAATTTTTAGAACTCGAACCAAACATTTTATTGTTCGTCTGAGTAAAGTTCTTGTGACAGGTTGGTGGATTCGCTGGACCACCACAAGCGATGAAAGTTAAGCCATGCAAGGTAGCGGAGTCTAAGGAGCCCCCGGTCTTCACCAGAGCCCGCCGCAAAGCGGGATGGACTTGCTGCGGCGTGAGGCTAAACCCTCGCTACCCCTGACGTGACTTGCTTGCGATGGGGCCGGGGTAGTGCGTGGTACAGAATCGTAATCCAGAGGCGTAGTCAGGGACAGGCCGGAGGTCAGGACTGCGGGCAAGCTCGTGGTCAGAAACGGGCAGACGTCAGGGCAGGCGGCAAACAGGCAAGGTCAGGGAAAAGTAGCGGAACGGACTGGTACACGGCATGTCGGACTGAGGGGCCTAGGGGCCCCCAGGTGGATGGGTTCTTAGGGCCCACAAGTTAATCGTTTCAGGGCCCACCGGTGGAGTTTAAATTTTAGGGCTCACCTTTTAGCTACTATTAATGACTGTAATGTCTCCTATCCTCTGCTTCTTGCTTTTTTGCCATTTTTTCTATGCTTTTTTTGCCTTTTCTGAAATGTAATGGAGTTAAAAAACAACTTTAGGTCTACCAGGCTCAGGGGCCCACCGGGGGATTCCCCTATTCCCCTGTGGGCCAGTCCCTGCCTGTACACGGGTAATCAATACAGAACTCCAACACCCGTACCAGCCCCCATGACAGTTCTAGTTCTAATTCTACACGCCATTTTCAGTTTAGTTTCCGCGGCTTTCTGTACCGTTGGTGGCCATCCAATCGCCTTCCTGCACTTTTGGCAGCCATGCAATCAGTGCAAAGCATAGAAAAGTGTCAAAAACTTCATTGCTGAGGTGTAGGACTCTCATTGGCAGCTAAAATCACATGACCATGTTAAATATATTTCACTGTATTGCCTTATGAACGCCATTTTCAGCTCACTCTCTGTACTGTACAGACTGCTCTTAGTTAGACATCAATAGTTAGGGAGTTTGCTATTGCTGGCTGCATCTTTCCCACACCCAGAAGCTGTTATTTGGCGACATTTGCAGGCTCACATAACGTCTAACTTTCATATATATGGATATTTATTATACAGAGTGCTTGGATTTGCTAAATCATTCTCGGGCCCCAAAAGTTTTGTTTTTGTAGTTATTGGGGTTTTAGTAATTGTATAATACACCGTTCCCAAATCTTCTACTGCAAAGGGCTTTTGGGCCCCCTCAGGATGCAGGGCCCTGTAGCAGCTGCTACCGCCGACACCTCCATAGCTTTCCAAGGTTTTCCCTAGCTTTTTGGTTAGCCATTTAAAGAATGAAATATTTTAGCCCCTCAATTTTTTCTGTCACTCTTAGAGCCAATGTTCTTCCCCTAAGTTGTTCCACGTATCCAACTTAAATGTTATGGATGGTAATTCCAGCTTCTCCTCACCTGTATAGGTAGAAAAATTAACCCGAACATTTTCTCCCATAGACTTTAATGGAGTTCAAAGTTCGAGTTCGAATAGAACTTCGAACCGAACTCACAAAAGTTTGAGGTTCTAATCGAACTAGAACTTTTTACTGTTTGCTCAACACTAGTGACATCTCCTGACCTGGTTTAGTAAATCCTTGTGTTCCCTGTGACATAACAATTCTGGAGCCTCTTCTCTTATAACTCTGGGTTGTGCTATTCCTCTGTTATTCCTCCTAGAAATATATTTCTGAATCTGTCAGATGGGTGTTACCAATTGAGGGTGTGTCCCTGCACAGTCTGACATTATCCAATCAGTGCTGACAGTCACTGTATGTAAGGACACACCCCTTTGAGAACTGGAATGGTAACACCCATCTGACAGATTCAGTTTCACATTTCTAGGAGGATTAACCTTGGAACAGCACAACACAGAGTTATAAGAGAAGATGCTCCAGAATTATTATTTCATAGAGAACATAAGTATTTACCAAAACAAATATATCAGAAGAGGTCCTCTTTACATATATATGTGTCTGGAAAGCTGATATAATCCTAGAAGTTTTCTCACTAAGTGCGAGATGTCCAAAATTGGCGGTGCTACGTCAGTTTTTAGGCGCATTAAAATAAGTGTAAAGTGCGCCAGAAAGTCCGACCCTATCAAAAATCTGGCGTCAGGATACCTGCATAGTAAAAAAAATAAACCCCAAAAATGATGCACTGTGTGCTTCCATAACACAATGCCCTATTGAGGCACATAGCACATCCCTTACAAGTGTAAAATGTGTTAGCCTTTCATATACTTGTAATTTATAAAGCTATGCGCCTCCGGGCGTGATGTTTCCTCAAGGGCATTACGTACTCTACCAATGAAATGTTTTGTGCCATGATTAGCGCAAATCACGGCAAATACCATATCATTAGAAGTGTATGTAATGCCCCTATCGAGGGACATCACGCACGGAGGGGCCCTAGCTTTTTACAAGTAAAATTTAAAAAGCGCCTAACACATACTTGTAAAAAGTGTAATGCCCTAACACCCCTATAAACATTTTAAAAATTTTCTATGGGACCTCAAAAAGGGGCCCTTTTTGTTAAAAGAGGCGGGCCCCGGCATCATTTTTAAAGGGGCCCTTACAATGTTTTCGGCCCCGGGAAAATAATTTGGACCTATTTTTTGGGGACCAAAAGTTCAATTTTCATCCCAAAAAAAAGGCATCAAAAAATGGTTTTAAAACGCAAAATAGGGCTAAAAAACTGGCGTTGGCCCTGTTGGGCCTGTCGTCCTAATTTTCCCCCCAACCCAAATGGCAGAAACCCGTTTTTTGAAAGAAGCATGGGGGAAGGAGGGGGGGTGGGGGTCCCTGTTTAGCGACCGGAAAGGGGTTTTTATTGAAAAAACCCCAAATTTTCAGAACATTTTAACATCAAAACTTTTTGGGTAGGGGGAAATTTTTATAGTAGGACAACAAACCCTTTTAAAGGGTTTTGGGTTGACTGTAGGGATATCACCACCAATAAAGGGGGCACTTAAAAACCAAAACCCTTTTTTCCCTTTTTTTGTTTTTTTCTGAAAACTCTTTTACTTTGGGCGCTTTACAACAATTTTAAAAATTAACACGGGGACGGACCTTTTCCCTTTCCCCCATAATAACATGGAAAAAAATCTGGGATCACTTAATTTGCTGCTCAATTCAATTGAGCACAGTATCATATTTTTTATTTATTTTCTCTCAAGCCACAAATACTATAGCACAAAAAGTGTCAAAAACCCCGGGGCCACAAAACGTGTTTTTTCCCCCGCAATTTTCCCTCCTCTTTCCCGCCCCAATTTTAAACGCTTTAAAAACCCCAGCAATGACCTCCCGGCTCATCTTTTACCCCACATCAAAAGTCCCCAAGTTTTTTCCCTTTTGGTAAACAAACATGAAAACTATCGAACTTGTACAACAATCCCCGGGGGAAATTGGGAAAGAGTCACCCGGGTTAAAAGTACAAAAGTTTTTCAACAGAAGACAACCTTAACATTCAAAAAATTAAAAAAAAAACAGTGAAGGAAAAAATTTTTTGAAACCCTTTTCTGATTGTTTAAAGTTTGCCCACTGGGCCCAAAAACATGAACATCCATAATTTTTAATGTAGGTTTTTTAAATTTTTTTCATTGAAAGTAGAAATCCCAAATAAAAACCCCGAAAAACACATGTATAAATGATATAAATTTATTTTCATTTTGCAGTGAGAAATAAGTATTTGTTCCCTCTGGCAAACAAGACTTTATACTTGGTGGCAAAACCCTTGTTGGCAAGCACAGCAGTCAGACGTTTTTTGTAGTTGATGATGAGGTTTGCGCACATGTCAGGAGGAATTTTGGTTCACTCAACTTTGCAGATCATCTTTAAGTCATTAAGATTTTGAGGCTGTCGCTTGGAAACTCAGAGATTCAACTCCCTCCATAAGTTTTCTATGGGATTAAAGTCTGGAGACTGGCTAGGCCACTCCATGACCTTAATGTGTTTCTTTTTTGAGCCACTCCTTTGTTGCCTTGGCTGTATGTTTTGGGACATTGTCTTTGTGGAAGACCCAGCCACGACCCATTTTTAATTTCCTGGCAGAGGGAAGGAGGTTGCCACTTGGGATTTTACGATACATGGCTCCATCTATTCTCCCATTGATATGGTGAAGTAGTCCTGTGCCCTTAGCAGAGAAACACCCCCAAAACATAATGTTTCCACCTACATGTTTGACAGTGAAGATGGTGTTCTTTGGGTCATAGGCAGCATTTCTCTTCCTTCAAACACGCCGAGTTGAGTTAATGCCAAAGAGCTCAATTTTTGTCTCCTCTGACCACAGCACCTTCTCCCACTCACTCACAGAATCATCCAGGTGTTCATTGACAAACTTCAGACGGGCCTGCACATGCGCCTTCTTGAGCAGGGGGACCTTGCGGACACTGCTGGATTTTAAACCATTACAACGTAATGTGTTACCAATGGTTTTCTTGGTGACTGGATGCCCCACGAGGTGAGATTTTGCATGGTGCCCCAGATCCATGTCGATTGACAGTCATTTTGTATTTCTTCCATTTTCTTACTATTGCACCAACAGTTGTCTCCTTCTCACCCAGTGTCTTACTTATGGTTTTGTAGCCCATTCCAGATTTGTGCAGGTCTATGATCTTGTCCCTGACATCCTTAGAAAGCTCTTTTGTCTTGCCCATGTTTTAGTGCTTAGAGTCTGACTGATTAATTGAGTCTGTGGACAGGAGTCTTTTATAAAGGTGACTATTAAAGACAGCTGTCTTTAATGCAGGTAATGAGTTGATTAGGAGCATCTAACTGGTCTGTAGGAGCCAGAACTCTTAATAGTTGGTAGGGGATCCAATACTTATTTCTCTCAGCAAAATGCAAATAAATTTATGATTTATACAATGTGATTTTCTGGATTTTATTTTGGATATTCTCTCTCTCAAAGTTAAAATGAACCTAACATTAAAATTATAGACTGTTCAGGTCTTTGTCAGTGGGCAAACTTACAAAAGCAGCAAGAGGTCAACTATTTATTTCCTTCACTGGATGTGAATATTTCAGATGAAATGGGAGTTCTCAGAATATGCCTTTTGCTCGACACGGTAAGCTTCCTGTCCGTCATTTCATACTATAAACAACCTAAAATGGCTGAAAACACAAAAAATTAGGGGAGATGTACTAAACTGACCAAAAGAAAAATTGTCTTTGTTGTCCATAGCAAATAATCACAGAGGAGTTTTCTTTTTAAATTCTGCTCTTGAAAAATCAAAGCTGTTCAGAGATTTGTTGCTGTGCAGTTTGTTTTTATTTAAGATCCAATTTGGATGACAATTGTTGTGTGCCAATTGATTTTTACATTTAGGATTCTAAATTGGCCAAAGAATATGTGGTGATCAATTTCTGAGTATATTTTTGTAGTTGGCAAAGCTTAGTGTTTTTTGGCTTTGGCGTTTCTTACTTCTAGTATAGACCTTTTGATAGAAGTAAGGAAAAAACAAAAACTTCCATTCAAAGGAAACCTAAGAGTTGGTGCACATGGCTGCTTTGGCCAATGTTTCTAAAGAGGATTCTGCACTGAAATAGACTTCTCAGGTGTCCCTGTTTTGGAGAGACAGTCCCTTTTTTGACCCAAATCCTTCCTCTTTACGCCGTAAAGGGAATGTGTCATCAGAAAATGAGATATTGTCTAACTCAGGTTTTTATGTAAAACATGTTTTTTAAGAATTTTTGATTGTGTTTTTAATAATTTCCAATATCACTATCATTTAAAAAAAAAATAAATCCTGATGTTTTCACTTTGGCCACTAGGACCTAATAGGTCTGACACTTCTTGTTTTGTAGAGAGAGAGATTCAGCAGTTTGCTCATTATCAGCACAGGCAGGATTACACTGAATGGTGACACCAATGTGTATACCCTGTTTCCCCGAAAATAAGACAGTATCTTATATTAATTTCTGCTCCTAAAGAAGAACCAAGACTTATTTTTAGGGGATGGTTTTTTTTCTATGAACAATAATTCACATTTATTGTTGAACAAAACATCAAGATGATTAATATACTGTAGTGATTTCATCACAAACATCAGCATAAGCAGCCAAACTCTGAATTACATTAAAAAAAAATGCACTAGTCTTATTTTCGGGGGTGTCTTATTTTCAGGGAAACGGGGTAGTAAAAAAAAATTGCTGATGCAGTCCCCAAAAGAACCTTTTCGCGCGTTTAAACCTTTTTCCCCTTTCTGAAAACCCTGCACAAAGTTTAAAAACATGCCAAATAATAAAAGGGGAATCCCCAAACGAAATTTCAGGGGAAAACCCCTTTACCCGGGGGTTTTCATCAGGTCAACACGGACCCCCAAACCTCTTAGTGTATTTTAACAAATCAATCTATAAAAAAAAAAAACGAGATTCCATCCTCGTTGCATAAAAGAACAAATACAAAACTCATTCACCTTTCTATTTCGATCAGTTTGGGAGTTTGTATCTGTGTTGACCTGATGAAGGGGATAGGAGTTGCCCGTGAAACGCGTTGGTATTCTTTAATTTTTCGGCATGTTTCAAATTAGTGCGATAAGATGTAGCGTAGAAAGTTCTTTTGCTGACCGCAGCTGCAATTTTTTTCCATTGTGCAATCTGGAGTCCTTTGGATCCTGTGTGTTTAGAAGCTCTGGAGCCTCTCCCTTAATTGAATATCGGTTTGGTTTTAAATATCCTCACATGGTTTTACCTTTGTACGCTCTAAAAGGGTTTAGCACAACAAAACCTGCCCCCTTTTTTTTTTTTTAAATACACATTTTTATCACATTTTCGCTTTTGTCCCCCCCTTATAGCACCACAAGATTTCATTTTTCCCAATTAGTCTTTTAACCCAAAAAGGGCCCTCACAGTCTAAGTTCTAGATGAGCCATTTTTGTTTTTTTGGGGATTTGGGGGGAAACAAGTAGCCGGAGGAAACCCACAAAAACAAGGGAAAAACATACAAACTCCTTTGAGTTTTTTTTGGAAAGGGTTTTTAAACCCCAGCCCCCCAGTGCTGAAAATTAAATTTGGCAAACCCACTCACCCGCCAGGGCCTTAATATGCCCAAAACCCCCCTTTCGAAGTGGGTTTTTTTCCAAAACCCCCCAAAAATAATTATTTTCCTTCATTTTTACACATCTGGGGCCCCCCTCCATCTGTCCAACCCCTTTACACAAGAAGAACCCAAAAACTCTAGGCCCCAGGGAAAATATGCCACTTTACATCCCAAAAGGGAAGGGGAAAATAGCTTTGGCCCTTAAATTTGGAAATTTTTTTTTTGGGTTAAAATAACGGAAGAAAGACCAGGTAGACTCCCCATGAGAAATCAGGGGGGTTAGTTGATTAAAAATTTTATTTTTTTTTTTAAAACCAACAAAATTAAAGTTTTAAAAAAACCCAATTAAAAAAAAACAAAGGGCAACTTTTAGAAAACTGGCGTTTCTACACATTTTAGGCTCATTAAATTTTCAGTGTAAAGTGCCCCTGAAAGCCCAAACCCTTTCAAAAAAAAAACTGCCGCCCAGGTATACCAGGGGCGTCAAAACTTAATGTGCCCAAAAAGGCGCATTGAGCAACACGTGGCCCATAGCATATCATTGGTAATATATGTAATGCGCCTATCCAGGCGCAATGCACGACAGAGGGGCCCACCAAAAGCAAGTAAAGCCCCCTCAATTTGGTACCCCCGCCCCCGACAGGGGCGGGACACTAACCCCTATTTAGGCCAAATTTTAAAGTGCTGGCCCGGCGTAAATTTCGCCTACTTTTGAAATTACAGTTCATTTACTTACAAAATAAGGTTTTCAAAAGCGGTTTTTTCCACAATATAAAACAAAAAAAGGAGTTGGCGTTTTTGGGAAATGTCCCCCCAAAGTTGTTGGTAGGGCTATGAAATAAAAAAAAATAAAGTCCTTTCATTTTATGCATTTTTTTTTAAAAAAGGCCAAAAAATGGAACCCCCAACTTTGGGCATGGGGGAAAACCATTCAACCCTTTTGTGCTATAGTCCCCAAAGGGGGTGAGTTTAATGGGTCAAAGTACTGCAAGTGTATATGACTAAAGCCACATTGAAAGGTATTAGTAGTACTGATAGTTCTACCTGCATTTGGTTTGGGGGTTTTCTGATTTAAAAGCAAGTCCTGGGATAGGGGTTTTTTAGCCCCCCAAAAAATCTTTTAAAAAAACTTTGGGCAAAGGGTAAGGGGGGAAGAGCATTTAAACCCCTTTTTAAATTTTGGGCAATTTACAAGAAAAAATTTCACAAAAAAAGGGGAAAGAGATTCCCAGTACCCATTGGGAAAAGTTTGAAAAAAATTTTAAAACCCCAAAAATTTATTTAATGGGAATTTTTAAAACCCCAATTTTTCCAAAAATTTCCAAAATTTTTTTAAAATTTCCAATTGGGGTGCTTGATTTCCTTTTTTTCTTTTTTTTGTGGATATTCAGCAGATTTGTTTTGCTTGCCAAATGTGGAAATTTCATGGGGCTTTTTTTCAAGCCCGGTTCCCAATGGTAGCGGGGAAGGGTTTGGTTTTTTTTCCATTGCTCAAGAATAAATTTCACCACCTACCAGGAACCTCTTGGGTTTACATTTAGTAATTGGAGGGGCAGTTCCCTCCAAAGCAAAATTCGTTTTAGAAAACAAAAAAAAACAGCTTGCCCATTTTTTTCCGCAAAAAAAAAAAAAAAAGAATGGACCCCTCCATTGTAGTCCCAAAGCCATCCATCGGCAGAAATTTGGGGTCTGTTTTTAAAATAAGTCAGTTTTGCCAACCCCTCCAATTAAGGGGGGGTTTGAATTCTTTAACACAGATGGTAATCAGTCCTTACTTGTTCTCCATCCTACTCCACAGATTTTCCGTATAGATTCCAACAGGGAAGTCAAAATCCACAGTAATTAATAAAATATGTTTCCCAACTGGTTGCAGAAACACAGGAGCAACTGTGGATTTTTCACTCGTTCAATCTGCATCATATTTATCCTTTTTTACACCTACCCTTAAGCTAAATACACAGCAGAAATCAATGGAAGGTGGAATTCACTTACATTTTGAAAAAGGGGGATGGGTCTTTTTGGGGTTATGTAGGGGAAAATTCTTCGAAAAGGGGAAAGATGTCTCCTTGAGGAGAGGAACCAAAAAATTGGTCGGGGGTGAGGGTTTTTCTTGCCCATTCCCGACCTCACTGACTGGGTTTTGCATTTAAAACAATGGTTATGGGAAAAGGGGCTGAGGAAACCCCACAGCCACTCTATTGGGTGTAGTTATCCTTTGTTCACTGTAGCTTCAAGGGGCCTGCAATTTTTTAAAAGAAAATTTGAGCCCGTTAAGTTCAATACAGACCCGCTGTTTTTGGGGTATTTGCCCTTCATCATTTCAGTGTAAAAACCCTTTCGGTTGGCTTTGGGGGAGAGGCCCAAGAGTGGGTTTAAGGGAAACGGAAAAGGGCCTTTCCCCAGCTCTTTTCCCTAAACCCTTGCTTTACGCAAAACAGTAAATGAGGTTTTGAATGGCAAAATTTTTCCCCACACGGGCCCCCAAATTTTTTGGTTCCTCTCCTCAAGGAAGACTTTTCCCCTTTTGAAGCCACTCTTTGCCCCTCACCCCGCCAAAACCAGAAAGGGTTCTCCCTCACTGTTAAAAACCCAAAAAAAAAAACAAAAACAAAGAAAAAAAAAAAAAAAAAAAAAAAAACCCCAAAAAAAAAAAAAAAAAAAACAGCTGTCTGTATTTTAATTTAAAAGGGGTTTTGGTAAATTTCCCCTTTCACATTCCCGAGGTTTCCCGCAAGCTACAATGTGAACTGAGGATAACATTTTTCCCCAATAAGTCCCTTTTGGGAGCCCTCACTTTTTTTCCCCCATAAGCCATTGTTTTTTGGGAATTGCATCAAAATTCCAAATAAAAAATATTTACAGTACAAAAAAACCAAAAGCAAGATCCCTCTAGTGCCCGGCTGGGGGCCTTTGCCCTAATGGGGGGTTACTGGCGGGGAAATACCCCTAAAACCCAAAGTTGCCCTGGGTCAAACTGAATTTAAAGGAAAAAAAGCAGGGTTGAAGGTCACTGATCACAAAGCCTTGAAACTCAAATTATTTTCGTTTTTGCGTTTGTGCTGCACTGATCCATAAAGATACAAAAAAAAAACAAACTTTTTCCCCCAAAAGACAGGGACCTTAAAACCCGCCGCTCACCCCTTTAAAACCAGAAACGGCGGAAAAACCTCTCAAGCTTTTGGGTTTTTTTAAAAACTTTTTTTTACAGAATTGATCCCCCAAAAACCAAAAAGGGGGACTTAATTTTCCCCCGGCCCGCCCGGGTAACCCGGTTTCCAAGGAATTGTTTTTTTATAAACGTTTACCCCGTTCTAAAAAGAGTTTACAATTTATCCTTTTCGGGAACTATTAGGGGACCCATAAAGGGTTTCAACCCTCTCTTTCCGGATACAGACAAAGTCAGTCTTGTTCAGCGGATAGAAGAGATTATACACTATAATTCCACAGGGGAAATTTTTAAAATTGAATTTTTAAACAATTTTTAACTTGGCTTTTTAAAAAAGTAGACAAAAAAAACATTTCGAATTAATAAATTTATTTTTTGTGGCATCCCTTGCCTTGAAGACATTGCGTCTTTTTTTTAACCCTTTGATCATATTCACAAAAAAAAGTTTATAAAAAACCAAAAACCCTATGTTTCTTTTTACTTTGAAAATAAAGTCCATTCCCCAAAATAGATATTGGATAATTGTTAAATAAAAATTAAATTTTAGGGCAAGGGGGGGACCCATCCAAGTTTTTTCCCCCGGGGGGCCCTAGAAATGTTTTTTGGGGGGCGGGGGGCTTCCCCCCCAAGTAAACCAAAATGTTTTACCCGTTTTAAAAAATACTTTTAAAAGGGCTCCCCAAAAAAACCTTTCCCCCCCCCCCAATTACATCTCTGCCTTTAATCTCCGAAACCTTCCCTAACATTCTCTGTTTCCTTACACGCCTTCTTCTCTGCTCTTCTTTTTCCCACTTTTCCCAAAATTTATCCTCCAAAATTTCCCCCGGGTGTTTTTCCCCAAAACACCAAAATTCGGAAAACTCCAAACCCAACACATCTTTATCAGGGGCGTAAACTTGAACCCAAATGGGCCTGTTTAAAAGAATAAAAAATGGGGGGCCCCCATTTTACCATGTGCCCTTTTACAAATTACGGGTTTTTTATGTGGAAAGTAGGGGTTTTTTGGGGCCCCCGGGAGACTGCTGGGCCCGGAAAGGGGTTTTGCTACCTCTGCCCCCCCTTTTTAGTTTACCCCCCCGCATCAGATTTCTCTCCATTCAAATAATTTGAAACTGCCCCTGATAACCCTTCCTTCGCATCCTACACTGCTGACAAAAACCCCATCATAAAAAAATTCCCCGCCCCCTCCCCTTTCCCCTCCTCCTTTTGAAAGATTGGAAGCTCTCGTGGGCAAGTCCCGCCCCTTCTGTTTTCAGTTTGTTATTTAGCTTTTAAAATGAATTTGCCCCGGGTCTTATTATTTCGGGAACCCCTTTTGGTTTGTACACGCCCTGGATTAAAGGGGCTCCCTAAAATAAAAAAAATTTAAATTTTAAAAAGGCGGAATATAAAGAGAAATGTCCCCCCCGTTTCTCATGCTGTTTGGGCTTGAAAGATTTTTATGATTGCAACTAAATGGACCACAGTGTTTCTAGCATACATAGAACTACATACATAAGGGAAGGGGCTCTTAACCCCTTAAGCCCCGGGCCTGAAAAGTAGTTAATGACCAGAACGTGTATTATTTTTTTTCCTCCTTGTGTTTAAAACATTTTGTAATTTTTTTTTTTTAAAAAAGCATTTGTTTTAAAGGCCTCGTTTTATTCGAGACAACTTGTACTTTAGGGGGGAAAATTTTTTAATTTCACTTAAAAAATAATTGGAGAATTAAAAAAAAAAATTTTTTTTTGTTTTTTTTAAACACCATTCACATTTCAATTTATTAACTTGTTAGTTTAATTCTACGGTTTATTACAGTCTTGTGGAGACCTAATATTTTGTAATTTTTTTTTTTGGGTGTAATATATCCCCAATTATTTTTTATTTAAAAAATTTATTTTTTTTTTTTTTTATTCATTTTTTTTCCTTTTATGTTTTTTTTCTTTTTTATAATACATTATGATCTGTGGTTTAGTTTGACACAGGATACAGGAGGAAACAACACACATTTTTCCTGGTCACTGGCTTGTTACACAAACAGCTCTGGGGTAAATCTAGGGGCCCCCGGGCTGCTGTAGCCTTCCCCGAGCTCTGTCAGGTGACCGGGGGTTCCCCAAACACCCCGAAAAGAGCAGGGGGAAAACCCCTTTGATTGCGCAAAACGGGGTTTCGAAACCACCAAAAATCAAAGGGTTAAAAAACAACCGGGTTTTGCGGGAGGTTTTTTTATTGCCCCCCCGATGCTGCAGGGGGGAAGCTTTGGGGGCAGGACCTTTTAAATAAAAGGGCCCTTGGGTCCCAGCACAGTCAGGCACCCTGAGCCGCAAACCCCGGGGCTGGGAGCGACGGCAAAAAACTACCTGTTACAACGACCCACAACAGGGCCACCTTTAAAAGCTGTTGGGGCGGGGCGTTAAGGGGGGTTTAAAAAAAGGGCAAACCCTAAACCCAATACCCACCGGGAAAAACAACTTCAAGCTTTTATTTGCCCCTTTTCTCCATTACCCCTAGGTTTATTTTTCCCCCCATTGGGTGTAACTGTAGCCAACCGCTGTATAGGACCAAATAGGGGTTTAGGGGCCCTCTCAAGACAAGGACATTGTACCCCTTTTTTGAAGGGAAAAACAAATTTTTTTTGGGTAGCTAGCATTGCTTTGGGGTTCACTATTATCCATAATTATGCTCCTCTTTTGGGGTTTCCCTTTTCCTTAGGGTGGGGGTCCCCTCCATTTTGCCCATGGGGCCCCCAAGACCCCGTTCCTACACCTTTTTTTTGGGTAGAGTCTATTAAGAGGGGGTTGACCTTTCCAACATTTATTAAACCTTTTTAACATTCCCTTTATTTTAAACCCAAAAAAAAGGAAGTTTTTTAAACCCAAAAACAAATAGACCCTCTGTCTAATGGCTCCACCAGTGCACGGGGCTACCTCAATGCGGTTTTATCAAGTCCCCAAAAATCTTTTTGACACCAAATCAGTGAGGAAAAAGTAATTACAACCCGGTATAATAGAGTTCCCTTTTATCAATAAAAATTTAAATTTACACAAAGTAACAACCCCTTCAAAAAATTGGGAATTAATTATTTTGGACATTCATTTGGGGTTAACTTTTGGACCTTTTAGTTATTGGGAAAATGAATGGTTTTAAAAAAATTAAAAATTAAAAAATTTGGGGAAATTCCCGCTAAATCTAAGAACTTTAAAATAAATAAACCGGTTTAAAAACCCAAATTTTTCCCTACACTATATTAAAAACCACATTTTCAGGGTTTTTTTCACTAACAAAAAATGAAATCAGAATTTTAAAACCCTTCCCCCTTTTAAGTCAATTAGGGAAACCCAAAAATTTTTTTAAAATTTGCAAAAGCTGGAATTTAAAGAGAGAGATATTTTTAAACTTTTTTCTTTCTGCAAAGGGCAAAAGTTTAAATACATTTCATTAAATTTGGGGGGAGCATTGCCCTTTTTAAAATGTTTGACTTGGGTCAATTTTTTGGGGGTCGCCTACCCCTACCCTCCTTTTCAGCTTTGCCCATACAATTTTCAATAGGGGTTTGAGGTTTATTTGGGTTTTTTGATGGCCTCTCCAAAAAAATTGGGTTTTTTTCTCCTTCAGCCCCTTTTTTAACCATTTTTTGGGAGTTAATTTAGGGCATTGTCCAATTTGGAAAAACCCTTTTCCCCCCAGGTTTAAAAATTCCTTTGGTGAAGTTTTTTAGATGTTGCTTTAGTATTTCCACATAAAAATTTTTTTCCTAATTTATTTCCCTCTATTTTAAAAGGAAGTGCACCCCGCCCTTTTTGCAGAAAAACAAACCCCCAACATGAAGCTGCCAAAACCCCCGTCTTTCACAAAATTTTGGGGTGGTGTTTTTTAGGTTCAAGCTTCCCCTTTTTCCTCCAAAAAATTTTAAAGATGTTTATTGGCCAAACAACCCAAATTTTTGTTTAAACAGACCCCAGGGGGCATGGCACCAAAAATGTAGGGCTTTTTTCCCTGTTCATTTCCCAAAAATTAATCCCGGGTTTTATTTTGTTTCTTTTGGAAAAATTGGGTTTTCCTGGAAAAGTGGCCCTTTTAGGGCCCCTGTTTACACGTACTCGTTTTAAATGGAAAATGAAAAAAACTTACCAGCTTCCGCCAGCATCTTCACAAGGTCTTTTACTTTTGTTCTTGGGTTGATATGCACATGTCGGACCAAAGCATGTTCATCTTTGAGACACAAACCTTGTCTCCTTTCTGAGCGGTATGATGGCTGGACATTCCTGTCTTGTTTGTACTTGCGTATAATTGTTTGTACAGATGAACGAGGCACCTTCAGGTATCTGGAAATTGCACCAAAGGAGGATCCAGACTTGTGCAATTTCACAATTCTCTTCCTGATATCTTGGCTGATTTCTTTAGACTTTCCCATGATGTTACACACAGAAGCAGTGTCTTTCTGGTGTAGGTTAAAAAATAAATCCACAGCTATGTCTCTAATTAACTCAGATGTTGCCAATAAACCTATCAGGAGCTTCCAACGACATGAACATCATCATATGGGGCCATCCCAAATTTGTTTAAAAGGACGTAGTAATCCTAGTGTATGGAAAACTTTTGACTTTGCAGAAAGTAACAAAAAATGCCTTAAAAATTCTCTCATTATTCTGGTATTTGGCAAATATAAATAATTTGGTTCCTAATTGACCTAAAATGGGGAAGGTTATTCTGATTTCATGTCAGATAGTGAGAAAAACAAAGCAGAGTGTCCTTTTATATAGTGGATGGAAACTTCTGGATTCCAGTAGTAGATAAAGATAGATAATGATGGGGAAATAAATTTTAATTAGATAATAGATGGGATAGATAATTAGATAGAGAGATAGATAAATATTAATAGAGAGATAGATATAGAGAGGTAAATAGATAAATAAAAGAGGTAGAATATAAAGGTTTTGGTAGGATAATAAAAGAAAATAGGTTTTGAATGTAGAGAGAAAAAATAGATAGAGAGAAAGATAGATATAAAAGAAAAAAAGGTAGATATTTGAAGAAAAGATAGGTAGATAAAAAATGGAGAAAGATAGATAGGTAATAAAAGATTAGATAAAATAGAAAGAAAAGGTAGATAGAAATAGAATTTGTAAAAGGTAGATAGTTTGATACAGAGTAGATAGAATAGATAACAGAGGTAGATAGATAGATAGGAGGTAGATAGAAAAGGTAGATAGATAGATAGCAACCACATCATCTATACAGTTTGGGAATGACCAGAAACTGAGCTTTGTAACTAATTTTCAGTGTAAGTTACAGAGTTTACAATTGCAGTCATGTGAACAGAAATCTAATCTCATGAACACCAAATTTTTCACGTACACAGAATTTGATCCTTCATTTTACTTTCCCTTGGAAA
>JAODAL010045357.1:0-32010 GCA_025379985.1 Phyllomedusa bahiana
TTTTAGGGGGTATCTCCCCAAATTTGGTTTTGCTAGCAAACCCTAGTTTGGTTCATTAATGGATTCCACAAAAATGTCTCTCGAGCCCATGTGGATTGTAGTTTTGTGGACAACGGTACACAGTTTAGGATAGAAAGGAGTCAGGAATTATGTCATTCCCCAAATTTTAACTTAAATCCATCACGTGATTTATTTGGCCCCCTGGTCTTTGTAGATTACAATATGTAGGCAATACTCCCCGGAGATTAAAAAATTTTTTTTGGAACATTTAAATGATATTAAAAATAGTTCCGTTCGGAATAGATAAAATCTGCCAAACCATTTCAGGGAGGCCCAAAATTAAATACAAATAGTCTGAAGTTAGGGGCATTGAAAGAGTAATCAAACCATAGGGGAGGGTATTGACCGGTATTACAGATAGGGAAGGTTTTGGATACTTCCCCTTGATACATCAGTCCCAAAAGGTTAAATCTAAAACGAGAATTAATGTTTCATTATTGGTTTGGATTCTTCCTTTTTTAATGCCCGTCCTTCTGTGTACTGTTGAGTTTTTTATTGTACTTATTTAATTGCCTTTTTTGGCATTTAATCGTGTGTTGTCTTCAAGTTTTGTTTTTTTTTTCCTTTTCCCATCCCCCGGCTTACCCATATCGCACCCCACAGGCTTTTTCTATTGCAATTGGAAATTTTTTATGTTTTCATAAGTGCGCATGCACCATTGTCCCCTTACCAGGCTGGTGTGGTTGGGCTCACTGGCATGTCTGTGTCATCATTTCCCGATTTTGGACATTGCTTCCGTTCGTGGGTAGGAGACCCCGGCAGTTTTGGCGTTCGGTGTAAGTACTGTTATTTATTAGTTGTATATAAGGTAGTGTCTGTGATGGTTCGTTTGCTATGACTAAGGCGTTGATCGCCCGAAACGGTTAGCTCACACTGGGTGAGCCATGGAATACTATGGAGGTGTTGGTTTTTTTGAAAACCAATAAAGTTATTAATTTTATTGAAACTGCGGGATTCGCTGGATATTTTTCCATTTGGCCCACTTTCCCAGTTTTCCCATGTTTTTAGTTTTTTATCTTTAGCAAATTTTCTTGTGCATTATCTTTAAGATGATTCCTTCTGGGACAGCCATGCAGACTAATTTGATGCAGTGTGCAGTATATGGTATTAGCACTGACAGGCTGACCTCCTACCCCTTTAACCTTTACAGCAATGCTTGCAGCACATATGTCTATTTTAAAAAGACAGTCTCTGCATATGACTGACACATGCATTTCAATCTTTTTTGGCTGACCATGGGAGGCTGTTCTGATTTGAATTGTCTTGTTAAACCACTGTATGGTCTTGATCACCTTGTTGCAGCTCAGTTTCAGTATGTTGGCAATCTTTTTATAATCTAAGCCATCTTTATGTAAAGCAACAATTATTATTTTCAGACCTTCAGTCAGTTCTTTGCCATAAGGTGCCATGTTGAACTTCCAGTGACCAGTATGAGAGACTGTGAGAGTGGTAACACAAAATTTAACACACCTTCTCCCCATTCAAACCAATGACACCGGGGAGGGAAAATGGGAAATTTGGCACAATTTGTTCATTTTCACTTAGAAGTGTACTCACTTTTGTTGCCAGCGGTTTAGACATTGATGGTTGGATGTTGAGTTATTTTGAGGGCACACCAAATTAATACTATTATACAAGCTGTACACTGACTACTTTACATGGTATCAAAGTTTCAGTGTTGTCCCATGAAAATATTTAATACAATATTTACAGAAATGTGAGGGGTGTACTCACTTTTGTAAGATACCCTTAAAAGTGTTTCCTCTAGGATATGTCTACAGTGGTTAATTAATGATATCCGACCACTGGGACCTCCACAGTTCCTAGTTACACCAAACTAGTGAAGTGGAATGGCCACTTTGGATTTTTAACTGCATAACCGTTGTCCTGACCTACTAGTGTGCACGAAGTACAAAACACTCTACCAGAATTTGGCTGTTTTGCAGTAACAGACAAATTACTAGGTTGAGGATGGTGCTTCTTTAAAAAAAAAAAAAAAAGCCAAATAGATCACTGCTTTTTACCTAGCTATTACCCCTTTTTGTACGTGTTACGGGGAAACGGGGTTGTGGACCCCTGTGCCACAATGGCTTGTTTGAGGGGGCCAACTAAGCGCCAGGTCGACTCAGAGCAGTCCCGGTAGTGGCAGCTGACCAACAAACCTACACAAGTCACCAAAACGAGACAGAACAAGAACAGGCAGACAAGGATCAAGGCAAGTACAAGACAGGTACAGGGGATGTGTCAGGTACAGTAAAGAGGAGCAGGACTAAATCAGAAGTAAGGACAGTTGACTAGAAACAGGATGAAACACAGCAATACATAAGCAGAGTAAAACGAGGAACAGAGCTGGGTACAAAGCAAACAAGGACAGAATTAGAGGAAGGGGGACTTAGGCAGAGATAAAATGGAGGCCAAGAACATAGACAGAATACTACAGACAAGGCTGTCATGAACATAGGGCAGACCAAGCAAGACAGGACAGATAGACACCAGGCAGAATACAAACAAGGTAGAAGACAGGACAATACACAGACTAAGAAACAAGAACCTAGGAGACCAAAAAAAAACACAGAAAAACCCAAAAGACGGGATGCAAGAACCAAGGAGGAAAGAAAAAGGCAAAGGTTCAGGCAGGGGGTGGGGGAGCTGTTTTTAAAACCCCCAAGGGGGAATTGGCTAAGAGAGAAACTACAGCAGGATACAGCCTCAGCACTCAAGCCCACTTTGATCAGACATTGATGGTGCCTGATGGTCATATCATGGCGCTAAAGACACTCCGTTGTTTTGGATGTTTGTTCCGGATTATTTTTCGGACTTCTTTTTGGGCCCCTTGGAAAAATTGGCCTGCAAAAATTTAATCTATCCAACAAAGGTAGCCCCCTTTTTAACCAAAGTCAACGTTTACATTTTTCTGTTTTATATGTGCTTTACTTTTTTCTTGGTAAATAAGAAATCAATGAGATTAATTACTTGTCCCGATATATTATTCAAACAGTAATGTCAAAGACCGTTATTAATAGCAAAAACTATTTATAGTTTCCTGATAACATATGACTGTATTTTATAGGCCCAGGAAAGAGCAGGAATGACTTGCAAAGAGCCTCTTCCTCCAGGTACTTACATCTAATTAACCAAATGTTTCTCTTAACATAAGTAGCAAATGTCTGCTTTTATTCTAAGTATAATAGAAAGATTTTTATGCACACCTTATGGAGCGTGGGTGCTCATGGAAAATATAATATCGCAAGTAGAGAAATATCCACGGCACACCACTTTCAGGGTGAAGACTGCGTTTATTTACAAAACAGATCGTGCTATACAAATTATGCTGAAGGAAGACCCAAAATACTGCACATAATAGACATCAGTAATTCAAGTGTCAGAGATAAGATGCCAACAAATGACATTTCAGTATTACATCTTTTTCAAACACGACATCTGTAGTATATCTTAGGTAATAGTCAAAGGAGGCGCAGTAAAGCACATGTAAAAAAAATGATGCCGCCTCATAAACAGAAGCCTGAGGAGAATGTGGTTGAGTAAGCAGGAGCATAAGGAGCATCGGCAGTGTCATTTGTTGTTGGCATCTTATCACTGACACTTAAATTGTCTATTATGGGCTCGTCCCCACGGCTGGTTTTTCAGATGGTTTTGAAGACGGTTTTCAGTTTTGAAAGCCGCCTGCAAACCGGCTGACAATCTTTTACACAGACTTCTATAGAAAATCCCTGTAGCGGTCCCCACTGCACGAGTTTTCCGCCGGACGTTTTTTTAGACCGCAGGCGGCCCAAAAAACTTTGAGCATGTTCATATTCCGCCCGGTTTTCAGTCGGAATATGAACATGTCGGCGCAAAGGAGGGGGGCCCCAAAACAGAGCAAATACTGGTCGGATTATATTTGCTCTGTTTTGGGGCCATGCCTTTATGGATCTTCCTTCAGCATACTTTGTATAGCACGATCTGTTTTGGAAATAAACAGTCTTCCCCCTAAAAGTGGTGTGCCATGGATATTTCTCTATTTTTCTAAAACTTGCTATGTATTTCTCCCATGTGGAAAACAGGACCAAATTATGGCTGCATAATCCTGTTAAGAAAAACTTTTGTATACTTTTGTTTACTGCCACACGAAAATATAGTTGTATTCATGCCTCAGTAAAATTCTTCATGTGGCCAAAAGTCACACCTATTGTAAAAGTGTATAAAAATAAGTACACTGCCATGCTATCTCCATTAATAAATATTAGTGTTGGTATGGGCTGTACTGAACAGCTATGTGGCTTTAAGGGTATAATCACACGCCATTTTTGAATACATTTTCGATCCGAACAACACATTCAAACGCGTCCAAAACGCATTCAACATGCAGGTGCGTGTTTGAATGTGTTTTTCCTGTAGCAGAAACACACCCTGTAGTTTTAAATAGGGTGTCTGATGCATCAAATGGATCAAGAATCAACGTGACAATTCTTTGAACGAATCCAAAAGACGCAACAGAAATACATATGTAAAACACATGTCGTCTGAACGCTGATGTATGTTTTACATTGGAAACACCCTGCACATTGATAGATGAGTGTTTGGGTGATTTTGGATCCGAGACACGGATCCAAACACGCATCTTAGAAACCCCGGGGGTAAAATACCCATCTATGGTGTTTGTAAAATGTTGCTTCCCAATAGAGATCCATGTTTACAAAAGTGGTTCTCCCCGGGGCTAGTACAGTGTTTTATAGTCAAAAGTGGCCCTGAGCATGGCAGGATGTCTTTGACTAAAGTTAATGTTGTACCGTTTTTAGCCATAAAAAAGTAGTAAAAGAGTGAAGAAATTCAGGCGAACCTTTTAGGGCTAAATGGTATATTTGATGGTGAGTTTTGGAGAATAGCCCCCTTTTTCAGACATGATGATATCAAAAAATTTAAAAAATTCACAGGCTTTTTTAACACAAGACATGGCCCTTAAAAGGATCTTAGAATTCTTAAAATAAAAAAATGCAATTAAGCAAAAAAAGTCATTTAAAAACGGGTCAAACAATTAACTATCTGGAAATTGTGAGGCATGACAGAGGGGTAGTAAATCTGCCGTCTTATCCACAGCCATCAGTGTAATTTGTGGCCATAAGTTCACTATGTTTGAAAAAAAATAGCATGGATATTTAACCTTTGCGAGCTGAAATTTTTCATTAATTTAAATTCCCTTTCCCTTCC
Organism: Phyllomedusa bahiana; assembly: GCA_025379985.1. Classification (NCBI taxonomy): domain Eukaryota; kingdom Metazoa; phylum Chordata; class Amphibia; order Anura; family Hylidae; genus Phyllomedusa; species Phyllomedusa bahiana. Next base: position 5,269 of record JAODAL010045357.1, read on the forward strand.
TCCCCCTTGGTTTTAAAAATGTCCATTAAAACCACAATTTCGATCTTCAATACGTGGTCCTTTTGGGGAAGTTTTTTGGGCCACTGGAAGTCGTTCTATTGTTTTTAATAGTAAATCTGGGGGAGTTAATGCGGGTGAGTCTTTCCCCTGTTTCCCCACAAAAAGGCCTGGGTGGGGCATTGCGCACACATTTTCATTTCCCACATTGCTGACCTGCAGGAAAATGTCCCCCTAATTCTGTGCACCTGCTGGGACTGTGGGAAGTCCTTCGCGGTGGATGTGCTGCGGTCTTGACCTTTTTTGCAGGCAGGGTGAGGTGCCATTTTGTTGGGGCCTTAGGGCGCTGGGGACAATAATAGCCGCAGGTTTGGGGGTTTGCCAAAAGGGAAGGAGAGGGGGGCTGGATATTTCTTTGAGTTATTGTTTTGTAGCAAGGTTGAAGTCCTTGGCAAAAATTTTGTGGGTCTCCAGCTGTGGGTTTTGGTGACAACTAGGGGCACTCGTTCTTCCCTTTTGGGTCTTTTTGTAGTAGAGTGTTCTGTTGATGGCGGCCCCTTTTTGATTTGATTGTCCCTCCTTTTTGGGTTTTTATCCCCTTGGAGAATTTTTTTCCCCAGATCCAGGAGGTGTTTTTCCAGGTCTTTTTGTTTGGGGCAAATCGATTGTACCGTATGCCTGGGTGTAGTAATGGATTGCTTTGTGGCTTGGGGTGGAAAATGTATTCCTGAGGAGGCCGTTCTGTTGTGGGTTTGTGGTACATGATGTGGGGTGCCCGGGGTTTTTTGATGTGTATGTGTATCCAGAAAAGGGATTTTGTCTCTGAATAGGTAAGCTTGGGTTGTGGTGGGGGTGGAAGTTATTGAAGTCATTTGGAATTGGAATTAGGGCCCTCGCCCGCAGTCAGATGACATGATACATCGATGTCGGAGGTAATCTGGGTTTGGTGGTGCATGTGGATAGTCGCTCCCTTTCCGTTCAGCCCTTAAAAAGGTTTGCAACTGGGGCGCACATTGGACCCCATTGAAGTTCCCCCTTCGCGTGTATAGGGCCCCCTCCAAATTTAAATAGTTGTGGTGGTTGAATGTAGAGCTGTGTTTTTGGTTTTTTGGGAGGTTTAGTTTTCCAGGTGTGTCCCACATGCTGCAACTCCATCCCTTTTGGGGGGTGTTTGTATACAACGATTTAAACCATGGTTGCCAAATGGTGCCCTCAGGAAGTGGCGAGGGCATTGAGTTTGTTAAAAAATCCGTGGTGTCGGATGTGCTTGGAGTATCTCTGAAGGGGTTTTAGGAGATTTTTTCCCCCCAAACTGAGTTTCTTGTAAGTCCCCAAAACCGAAATGATAGGCCCCCCGGTTGCCTTCTTTGTGGTCTTGGGGAGCAGTAGAAAAGCCCGGCCTGGGGTCGCTGGGAGAGCCCCTTCCTGGTTCGGACCTGAGTTGGAAACTTCAGTCCCGCAATTTATTTCATGTAAAAACCCCCCCCCATTTGGGAAAAAAAAATTCAGGCTTAGAGAAGAAAGCCTTCTTTTCCATGGAACTGTGAAACTGTGGAATAGCTGCCCTTTGGGGCTGGTCATCAGGAAAAGGCTTAGAATGGATTACATAACTATCTACTAAAAAAAACTATTACTTATGTGCCATATAAAAACTGTCTAGTCCAGTCTGATGGGAAATTTTGGTATAGAAAGAAAAATTCCTTTAGAGCAGTTGTTTCATGCCTTATGGGTTCCAAAGTCTACATCACTAGGGGAAACAAAGCTTAAAAATTTCCTTTACCCTTCCCTTCATAAACATCTCACATCCTCACCCTTAGTTGAACTTGATGGACATATATCTTTTTTAACTGTAAGATTTAACTATGCTATGAGGTACAGGGACATTCTCTGGGAAAGAAAGCAATTTGACCTTTGATGACCTCTTGGCCTGCTGCTTGACTGCTTTCTGTAATGTTGGGCTAGATCTATTATAGAAACCACCTGGAAATTCCTAAAGGAAATGTGTCATCAAAACTGACCTATTGTTTAACTCACATTTTTATGTTCAACACATTTTTTAGGAATTTTTGGTTATGTTTTTTTTTTTTTTTCCAGATCACTTTCAGTATTTTTTTAATAATTCTTAAGTCCTGCAGTTTTCACTTTGGCCACTAGGCCTAATAATAGTCTGACACTTCCTGTTCTTTTTAAAGGACCCTTTTCAGCAGTGTGTATTATCAGTAACAGCAGGGTCACACTGAAAGGAGACCCATTTGTGTACAGATAACACAGAATCCACCAGTCACAAGAGGAGATGTAAACAGCTCCCCCTCTCCCTCCCTTCAGAGTAAAAAACTCTCCTATAGAAGTCTATGGGACAGAATCTGTCTTAAGAATCCTTTTGTCCATGAAGCTGTGTAAAATCTCTCTGACTGCTGTTAAAGCAGTGCAAGCAAGAATGTCTTCCCCAAATCATATTTAGACGGCCGAATGAGAAATCTACAATCAGGAAATAAGAACGACTGAGAGGAAAAGAATATGGATCAGGGGCTTGATTTAATAAGTATAAAAAAATTGCCGACATATTCCCTTTAAAGGAAATGAGTCATCAAAAATGACCTATTGTTTAACTCACATTTTTATGTTCAACACATTTTTTAAGAATTTTTGGTTATTTTTTTTTTTTATTTTCCATATCACTTTCAATATTTTTTTTAATAATTCTTAAGTCCTGCAGTTTTCACTTTGGCCACTATATCAGGTATATAGTGTATACAAGGATTGTTTAGAAGCAGGGCTGGGACAAGGTATTCTGATGAACTAGGCAAGCAATGCGCTCCCCAAATGGAAAATTCAGCCCACTCCATGCCTCCTTGCGTCCTCTTTTCTGCCTGGGGCGAGGTGGTGCCCTAGACGGTTGCCTACCTTCACTTACCCATCGTCCTGGCCCTGTTTAGAAGATATGTGTGACGCAAATTCCGATTGGGGGGCATGAGGACAAAGATAAATTCTATTACTGTCCAGGTGTTTTTTATATATGTACTTGTGTGTGTCTTGAATATTGCATTGTTTCTATATTGAATCTATTTTGTGCGCCCATGAAAAGTTGTGTTTGTGTTTTGCAGTGGCAAATAGTGAATTACACATTACATTATCAGAGCTTTCTACTCAAAATACTGCAATACCACCACTGCCTTTCCAAGCAGAATCAGGGTCCTCCAAGAAGCCTTTACTAATGAAAGAAGTGATTGTCCTGCGTGGACTCACTCTGGCGCTTGCCATTGCTGTGTTCTTAACAGGAGTTCTGGTAAAAGTGTGGACATCTTACTAGAGGAATACTTAAATGGACTTTTAAAAACTAGTCATATACTTTCATTAGCTATAATTGTATAAAGACTTTGACTTTGTTTAAAATTAGATTTGTACAAAAGTTGTTTTTTGGTACCCTGTTAAAAACTTCAGTTGCTAAGATTAGAATTACATGGATAAAAAGATAAATTTTCGTTATCTGTCTGTTTATATTTGTACAAAGAAACCCACCTACTCACAAAAAGTTAGGGATATTTGGCTCTTGGTTGAAATTTCAGGATATAACATTTCTTGAAAATATTTGTAAATGAACTAAATGAGACCATATCTTAACTTTAGAATGCACATGTCCAACTATTCAATGTGTCACTACTTTATGCACAACTTGCTGATCTCTAACAAGGAGCTTAATGGCAAGATTTACAACAGGTGTTTGATCCTTGAATGAGCCCAAAAAATTTAAGGGATCAATTTGACTTAAAATTTAAATAGTCCTCCTCATCATGCTGTTTACATATTGACATCATAAGACCAAGAAAACACTTTACAATTGATCAAAAGTACTCCACCATAGCGAGGCTTCAAGCAGGAAGCTCTCAGACGGAAGTTGCCACTGAGCTTAAAGTGTGGCAGTGTCAGCAGGTTGCAAGAGAGACTGCAAGAGTCACAGAAAGGCAAAGAAGTGGACATCCTTTGGCAACATCACACACTGATGATCACTTCATTGTAAACAATACCCCAGCGGAATGCCACACAACTCAGGGCATGTTTAAGGGAGGTGAGAGCAAGGGCGTTGATAGGATCCCAAAACATCCAGGGATCGGGCCCTTTATGTTGAATTTTGCTCAGTAGTTTGGGGTTCACACAGCATTTTTCATGCCACATTGAAAACTGCGCCATGTATTTTTACAGAGCAAAAACTTATGTTCCTGTCATTATTTTTTTCTGCATACCCACATAGATTCTGTCCATTCTCCTCAGCGTCCGTACAATAAAAAATCAGCGTGCCCAAATTTACTTTTCTTTTAACGTTATTTTTTTATTATGTTTTCAATTTAGGCAAAACAAAAAAATACCCCCAACAGGGGGGACAAAAAAAGGGGAGATCAGGGGTGGAGTGGGGAAGGGGGATAGGGGGAAAAGGGGTGGATTGGGGGAGAAAAAGAAATGCACTTACAGTCTTTTAATATGTAGATTGATAAAATAGCATGCCAGCCGGAAAAATTATAGAAAAAAAAAGAGCAAGTTCAAAACATTTTTCAAACCTATAACATTTTAAAGTAGACATCAAGGCAATATTTTAAAGAATAAGGGGCATTTCCCTTTTCTGAAATTAATATACTCAATATGATGTTTGGGAAAAAACCCCCTGGGGGAGGGGGGAAAAAAGGAAAAAAAAAAAAGGAAAAGGGGGGGGAAAGGGAAGGGGGACCCGGGGTTTTGCGCGAGTCCGCCCACCGAAAAGGCGAGAGGAATAGTACAAAAAGTGATTGTCGCCCCCATTCAGCAGGGTGGCGGATTATCTAATATCGGGGGGCCTCCACAGCACCCTCCAAAAACCAAGGGTGTATTGAAAAAAGAGCGTATGCGGGGTTTTATATGAGCAGGAAGAAAATTAATTACCGGGCTGCACTGGTTAGGAAAAATCCTTCGACTATCGGATTCTTTCTGGCAAAGAAGGAATCCACCCAATCCATACGCAACAAAAAGGTTAATTTTTCTAAAAAGAGCCGTAATGATGGGTGAGTGGGTCACTATCCACGTTTGAAGTATGGGTCGTGCATGACAGCTGCTGAGATGCAGAATATTAATTTTTTGGTGTGGGGTGGGACTTGCAAATTTGGGTCTACGGATTCCAAAATGAGCCACATTGGCGAGAAAGGGATCGTCATCAAAACAATGTGTGAGTCGGACGAAGCGGTATATTCTCTCCAGAAGCATTGGATTAACTGGACAATTCAGAAACAATGAAATAGATCCGCGATGTCTCCCAGCTTCTAGCACAGGCTGGTGAAGGGTACCTCCCATCAAAAATTACGGTGCGGTGATTTATCAACGCGGTGTAAAATTTTTAAGGACATCTCCTCCATAGGAATTGCTGGGGATTATGTTTAGTAGTCGGGAGTGTGCCACTTAATAATTCTTCAATAGTAAGGTTAGGGGTTATTGGCCGGTCCATCGGGTAGGGCCTGAGGGTCTAGTTCCATGAGTCTCTAATGATCTGAGGTTGTAGTGGATTCTAGAGACCTGTCCTCGTGAAACGTGACCGTGATCTTCCAAGTCAGTCGACCCAAAGACCTAGTCACCACCAGTGCATAGCGGTTGTAACTGCAAAAATATGGAAAGGATGTGTGAGTATGATAATCAAATTTACGTGGCAAAGCTTGATTAAGGGACAACATACTTCCTTTCCTGGAACATCTACAGATCTCCTTCTTTTACTAAGGCCTCATATCAGACTGTGTTTAAAAAATTGGATGGACTTTACCATTCTGAAAGGCGGGGTTATGAAGAAATCTGAAGGCCAAAGAAATTTCCGCTGATAAACCTGTTGTCTTCGATGGCACGCCTCGTCTTCTTTACAAGATGCCATGAACATTGGGTTTTCTCTGATCTCCTGAGGTAGAGCAACATAGGAAGTTGTAAAAGTTTATCAGGGAGGGTAGGGGGGTTCAGTTGTGCCTCCAAGATCTCCTGGTGTGAAATTATTTGATCCCGTACACCAATCTGCAGATACACATGTTGGCAGCAAGGATTGTAAAGTTTAGATGTTCGGAAATATTGAGTCCACCAGGGGACCTGGGCCTGGCGCAATACAATAAAGGAACTCGAGGGCGTTTACCATTCCAGATAAAGAGGCAAACAACCTATTAATCAATTTTCATCTCGAGGACGCCGTTTACATGGAGGGTTCGAAAAAAAAGATAAGGAGCCTCGGGAAGACCCAAATTTTTAAAAGATTTGCTCTACCCGCAAAGGATAACGTAAAAGCCCGACCAAGCTGCAGTTTCCTCTCATTGGAGGAATTTCATACCATAGGTCCAGATTCGTTGAATAATTAGTTTAGCAGGGTGTCTAGGTAATCTGAACTCCTAGATAGGTTATGGAAGATTTTTGCCACTTTAATGCAAGTTGCGGTCCATAACGGGAGTGAAGGGGCCGCTTAGTAATAAGAATCAGATTTGTGAGGTTGACCTAAATCACCCAAAGTGCCCCCCTTCTGTTCCCCACGCAGTAGCTGGGCGAGAGTGTTGTGGTTGTGATGACAATGAGCAGCAGATCATCCGCAAATGCTGATAAACGAATTTCTGTACTGCCAACATGAATGGGTGGGGGGGGGGGGGGGACTTGAAATCCCCCCCAGTTTGTAAATAGCGTAGGAAGGACAAACAGTAGGGGGGAAAGTGGAAACACCCTGTCTGCTCCACGAATAGATAATGCGCGGTGAGTTTAAAATCAAATAACTCTGTAAGGATTGTGGAGGTTTCAGTTTGCAAAACCAACAAGATAGTCAAGAAAGGGTGTTCCCGAAGCCCCTGTACCTCAATGAGGTGTTTAAGATTCCAGATATTGAGTCAAACGCCTCCTCGGCGTCAAAGCTCGTGAAGCATAGTAGTGGACGGCTAGGGTTTGGACAAGCAGCGATTGTCGCCGCAATTGCTGTCAGTTACCCGAGTAGAGTGTCGTCCCCTCACAATACCACCTGTTTGCGTTGGAGTCAAGAGCGGCGGAGGAAGTCCTGCATTCTATTTAGCTAGAAATCGTGGCTAATATTTGATAGTCAGTATTGAGGGAGGGATATTGGGCGGTAAGAACCCACTATCCTCTGGATCCTTACCAGGCTTAGGATAGCACTGTTCGGGCTTCCTGAAATGCTTTCACCGGAGTATTATTTTGCATATATGTCATTATAGAGATCTGTAAGGTTTGGGACAGAGACTCCCGTAAGATTCTTATAATACTCCCCGGAGAAAATCCAGTCTTGGGCTGGCGACTTATTGTCTTCTCATTTTTTGTAATGTGTCCCCTCTAACCTCTATGCTGCGAAATAGGGGCCTGATAATTGTTCCCTCTGATCCGTTGTTAATTTAGGGGCTGAGTAAGATTCATTAAATCCCACGTGGTAGGGTACTGATAGGGCCCGTTCCTGGGTATAAAACAGTATAGAATGCACTGAAAGCTTCTCATTATGGCCTTAGATTCAGTTACACCTGGCCATGTTGGGGGCGGACGATATTATAAGTATGAATTTTTCGAAGAGTGGGGTTTAGTAAGTCGTGCAAAAGCTACCAGACCTCCCCCCCAACGGAAAAAGTGTTTTTTTGTATGTTCTAATTGCCATTTAGCCTGCGTAGGTTATGGGCATCCAGAAAGACGTTTGGCCTTACAAATACGCCTGCTTGTGTGAATCCTCGGGGTGCACTAAATAGTCCTATGGGGCTCCAGCAGGCTTCTGTATGTATGTATACGCCTGTCTTGTACGCTTTCGCATCAGTAAAAACATATGCCCATAACATGACTCGCATACCCCCCCTTGGACGTTCGCCAGGAAGCGAGAAGAGAAACTGGAATGTGAGGTTGATCATCGACGAAATTATTCCAATTCACATCCAAAATATGAATGGAGGCTATGTGGAGTTTCCCAAATATGATGGAAATCGCCAGTTCCTGTCTCTTGCTCCGTGGATCGTCCAATTCAGGACACATATGGATAGGGGCATTGATATGAAGTTGTTATGGTAGTGATGGTATTTTTAGGTTGATTAACTTGTTGAAAAGTGAATCAGAGATTAAGAGAAAATCAATACGTGGAGAATGTATTTGAACTGCCGAGCAGAAGGTATAATTATGCTCATTATATGTTGTATCCTCAAGGGGTTCACATAAATGGGTTGCTGCATCATATGTATTAGCTTTGCATGGCACGGTAATTACGGTAGTGGAAGATGGATACTATTCCAGAGTAGGGGAGAGCACCGCGTTGAAGTCCAGCGATTATAAGATTTTCAGTGGGCTTGGAAAGTCAGGAAATCACAATGTTTCGATGAAAAATTCTGAGTTGAGGATTTAGAGATAACTTTCAAGAGTTGAATATGCTGTGTCCGCAACCTGTAGTCTAACATACAAGATAGCGGCCCTCTGGTCACTATTATTAATCCAAAATTTGATAGCTAATGGGAGTGTTAAATGAAAATCGCACCAACCTAGACTTTCTAGAACAGTTTGCCGAGATTGCAGTGACCAATCCATGGAGGCCCTCAACTCACACCCGTCCCCCTCCCGCCATTGGGTCTCCTGAAGGAAGCTATGTCGGGGGTGAAGATCGCTTAATGTGCGTCATCACTCGCTTTCGCTTAATTGGACAATTTAGACCCGCTACGTTCCAAGGAATAAATTTTGAGTGGTATCAGTAGTGGTGCGCGTGGAGGTCAAATAGGAAGGGTTAGTACTCATTCCTATCCCCGCTCATGGAGACATCTTAGATAGAGATGATAGGTGTGTAGGAGCCAGTTCGACCCCCCCCCGGTCCCAGCGAGCAGCGAAGCCGGACTATAGTAAACAGGAGGAGACTCGCGCACCCACGGAGGGAGAAAGGTTAGAGCCTGAAATGGAAGAATAGGAAATGGTAAAAATCTTTAACACAACTTAACAGGAAAATAAGGAAAACACGGAAAAACAAAAACATTATAACAACGTAAATAACGATGAGAGGGTTCAGAGGGTCTCTCCTTTAAGCAGTTGTTCATCCGTTTGATACAGGACTACACCGCAAGAAGAGCAGTCCCGGCGCCGCTGGCTCTGTGAGAAATTATTGTGTCATTGATGTGACTTTTAGTTTAGCTGGGTTTAATAGCTGGAACTTATATTTGTTCTCCAACAGACTCCTACAGACAGGAGGTGAAGAGCTTACGGTCTGGCGCCACAGAAGCTGAGTAGTCTGGAGATCAATATTTTGTGAGCCGCGCACTCCAGAGACCTTTGTTGGCGATAGGCCCGCAAGTATTTTTTCATTAGTTACATAGTGAAATAAAACTTGGCGATCGGTGGGCGAGGCACTCCGGGTCTCTATCTTGGTAGGTGTGGGGCCTATGCGATGGACCCGCTCTGTTCAAAAGGAAGCACTTGAGGAAAATGTGACATTCAGTGCAGCCGGAACATCCACAGTACGAAGTTGGTCAAGTCCTCTCCCTTGATCATCTCAGGGATCCCCACAAACCGCAGGTTGCTCCGGCGACTACGGTTCTCCTGCTCATCAATCTTATCCTGGAGTTGTTGGAGCTGGCGGGCGTGAGAAGATACATCTTGATGACAGTTGGGAGTATCTGTTCAAGGAGTTGGTGCGTGGTTTCCAATTCAGTGACTCTCTCGAATTAAAACATGCCTATTTTGGGCAAGGGTCGAGTTGGGACCGTGGTCTGAAACAGGCGTCAATCTTTTTGTCAAGTAGAGGACATTATCAAGCTAGGGACTTCTTGCGCAATTGCGGACGCTTGCAAAGTGCCTGATGGAGAAGAATGCGTAGAAGTGGGGGTTGGAGTCCACTGAGTAGGGAGGATTGATCCATGTCCCCCAGACTGGGGAGACCTGGAGTGGGCTGTGCCATGGCAGTTCCGGTTCTAGAGGTGGATGGGAAGTTCTCTTTTTGTTTAGAACGGGTGTGACAGGAGTCTGAGCATGCGTTTTGTGTTTTGCGGGTTCTTCTTTTGCTTTACTGTCTGTAGGCGTATAGATTATTCCATGCTGCGGGATAAGCAGATAAGTGAGGTAACTGCTAAGAAGTTGAAGGATTGACTCATAAGAAATTCACATTAGTTAAATGCAGATCATTTGACCATGATGTGGGCTTTAGATGACGCTGTTGTTTGGTAGTAAGAGGTAGTCCCCCACGTTAGATACTAAATGTAAGATATTGCCGCTGGATATTAGTCCACCGGAGTCGATTGCTAGGCTTAAAAGCGGAGCTTGAGCCTTAACAACTGGCTTAACAACCCCCCCCCCCCCCCCCCCCACACCCCCCCCCCCCCCCCCCAGACTGGAGTCCGCGGAGTCGATTGCTAACTCTTATCAACTGACTTGAGCTGAGGCCTTAACAACCGGTTAACGACTGTTAGCGACTTCACTCGCAGTAAATTATGTGTCCAAATACTTCTTTTTTTTTCCTCAAAAAGTCTGTAGGTTAGATGAAAAAAAAAAAAAAAAAAAAAAAAAAAAAAAAAAATACCAAAAAGTTGTTGGTTGGCGTGGCTAAAATTCAAGAAATATAAATTGTTTGGATTTTTTTATGGTACCAAGACATAACGGAAACCGTACATGTTTGGTATTGCTAGATTCATATCTACCTTCAGCATACATATAACACATCATTTCTACCTAAGATTGAACACCATAAAAACAGAACTCCAGCAAATATGGCACAAGTATGTTTTTTTTCACATTTTGGCTCTGGGAAGACGGGGAGGGATAAACAAACTTGACAACAAAACAAAATAGGCCTTGGCGTTAGGCTAGGTTCACACGGTGTATTTGCAGGGCGTAATTACGCCCCGCAATTACGCCGTGTGACGGGGGCGGGGCGGGCGGGGGGATGAGCAAGGGGGGGGGGGGGTGGTGGGGGGGGGGGGGGGGGGGGGGGGCGCACGGCACTTCGCCGGCCATATAGACTTGAATTGCTAGCTTGCGCGTATTTGCGGCTGTCATTTTCCACATGTTCAATTATCTCCCCAGCCCGGCGGCTACGCAGGGCGGGAGAGGAGACGAATTCCAATAGTTCACTTTGGAGAACTGTGAATTTACCGTAACGGGGAATGGGCCGTTTTCAGCCCGTACTTTGCGCACTTCGGCGCGTAATTACGGCTCCGAATATGCCAATTTTAAGCGTGTGAAACATGGCCTTAAAGGCTTAAAGAGGTGTTACCAATTTTGTACTTTGATGGCATATTGATAAGATATGCCATCAAAGTGTGATATGTGTGGGACCCAACTCTGGGACCCGCAGCCATCTTGAAAACGGGCCCCCGATTGTCTTTGTTCAGAACAGAAAGTAGTGCCCAAACTCGACCAACTCTCTATTCTAAATGAAGACTTTCGGGATCCTGTTTCTGAGATTGCTGAATCTGTAATGACCCAAACTATAAGACTATCACATTCTCATATGGTGACCTACTAAAAAAAAAAAAAAATTAAATACCAAAATTGCTATTTTGTGATCAGGACAGAATGAAAAAAAGTCTTATGTAAAGCAAAATGGTAAAAATAAAAACTAAAATCCATCCAATAGAAAACAAGCCCTTGCATAAGTCTTTCAAAATATCATGGCTCTTACAGTAAAGAAACACAAATATAGTTATTTTTTTAAGTATTTTTGTTGTGCACAAGTAAAAAGAAAAGTAACGTATATAATTTGATCTTACCAGAATGATGCTGACCATTGAATAACTTTATGACAGTATTTCTAACATATGGTGAATTTAAAACCCAAATAAATATATTCTGGGATTGCCCGGTTTTGCGGCCATTTTGGAGGGAGGTGAAGGATCTTTTGAGCGGGGTTCTGGAGGTGGCCTGTTGAGGGTCTTCCCAAGGTTAAAGCCAGGTTTATGTTACATGTCCTCACAGCCGTAAGATGCCTGATATCAGGAAGATGGAAGCAGACGAGCCCCCCTACTGGTTCTGTTCTTGTGCAGAGGGGAAATTCGCCGTATGGAGTACCTGACGGCTGTTCTACATAACAGGGTGGACCAATTTGAGAAAATTTGGGCCATATGGTAAACGCGCCCCGGTTGTGGTTAAGTGAGTTGCTCGTTCTAGTGTCACCCTCCACCCCCATCTTCGTTGTTCCTTGTCTCTGTTTCTTGTCTTTGTCAATTTTTTGTTTGATTGCTGTGAGTAGCTCTGGTTCATTTCCAAAGAGGCGTATACCTCAGGTTCACTGGCACTATTCGGGGCAACATGTCAGCTAACCACCTGCGTGATGCCTTTTCCCCGCGGTGGTAAGGCGGACACACGCATCTTCTCCTATTGCTGTTAATTCTTACTGGGCGGGTGTCCCCTCGTACTACCCTTATATGCTGAGGGGCCACCTATGTCCCCGCTAGGTGGCCAAGTGAGCTGATACCTTGCCATGACCTGTGATTCCGCGATCGTGGCCTTCCTGCTCATAATTAGCACTTTGCATAGCGGTTCTAGGTCGCTTGTGATACTATGTTTCCTGGTTATGTCAAACTGCACTGTATACTTTAGCTCTGTATTACTGGAGGACGATACGCCAATTTTCATTGTTTATGTGTTTATTGAAAAATCTCTGAATAAACATACAGTTAAAAAAAATAAAACCCAAATAAAAAATGGCAGAATTATTTCAATCCCCCCTAAAGATAACAAAAATTAAACAATCAAATATATATACCTCAAAATGATGTCATTAGGCCCCGTTCACATCTGTGTCAGCGATTTTGTTTGGAGCCTCTGTCACAGATTCTATTAAAAATTATGGTAAAAATATCACAGCATTGTAGTCAATGGGTTCCATTCTCCAGTGCAGATCTGAACTTGACCTTAAAGGGGTTATCTCACTACATTGATTCATCTCACCTCAGTCCTGTTTACTTTGTTTCATTTTGAATTCAGGGGCGTGTTTACTGGCTTCCACTAGGCTGCAGTTGAAGCCAGGTCTGTAGCTATAGCAACCAGTGCTGGCAGCCTATCAGGATAGATCAAACAGGTCTATAGCTACAGTGACCTGAGGAGCTGATGCAGCCCATACAAGAGGGGAAATCTCAGAATAGGTAGGATACTGTTAATGGACATATATTGCAAAGTTACTTGTTTTCCCTGATCTTTAACATAAAAAGCAATCTTTGTAGCGAGAAAACCCCTTTAAAGGGGGCTATCCGGGACTTAGAAAAGCTCACTGGTCCGCTGGGGTATGATTAGAAATAGAAAAAAAGTATAATCACCTCTGTGATGGTCCCATTCCGTCATAGTCGCCATCCCGTACATCGACTACACACTGAACATCCATTTTTCATGGCTATGTGAAGCCAATCACAGGCCAGAGCACTCACGTGCATTGAGCATGGTTGTGCGATGAACTTTCACTGTCCAGCCCCGGTGTACAGACCGGCCACCGGGATCGAACAGGAACGTCACAGAGGTGAGTATACTTCTTTTGTTGTATGTCATACCCCAGGGGATCAACAAGCTTTTATGAGTCCCAGAAAACCCCTTTAAGAATGCATGCTCAGAAACACAAACCCTATACATTACTATGTTGACACGTCACACAAGAACACCATATAAAGAATAGACTGCACCTTTTATCTACTGCTTGTTCATTAATGGGTTACAATGGACCGTACATTTTTTAAATAAGATAATAAGAACAGGCACCACTATTAGACTGCTGTGCACACCCACATATCATACAAAAACATATTATTATTATAATAAGAACAAAAAACACCACATGTAGAATAAGTTGCATATTTAATCCATCATTGATCATTAAGAGGTTAAAAAGAGACTATAACTGAATATGTTTGGGGCATTGCACAATCAGTAAGAAGGAAGAGCTCTATTCCACTGTGTACAGTCCTGATGCCTGTGGAAAGGGGTAACAGCTCTCTGTTGCCGGGATCTGCTCTCCCTATCCGCTCAGTACAGGACACATAGCGTCAGTCACGTGACTAGAGAGAGGGGCGGGGCTGCGCACCTCCCACCAGCTACAACACACCGCGACACTGAGGGACAGAGCCGCTCAGTACAGGACACATAGCGTCAGTCACGTGACTAGAGAGGGGCGGGGGCTGCGCATCCCACCAGCTACAACACACCGCGACACTGCAGAGACCGAGCCGCTCAGTACTGAGCTGTGCATCCGGGACAAGCTTTGCTCCGCCCCCACACTCAAATCTCCTCTGTCATTGGTTAATAAGTGTATTTCATGCAAATGACCTCCAGCGGCTTCAGTGGTTACTTGTATGTGATGAAACCTACTTATAACATGCTATTTGAAAGTAATTTGTGAGATTAACATGCCGGTACTCTCTTTTACTCCTGTACATTGTTATTAGTACATAAATTATATGGACTTCAAAGGACGTCGCCATAATATAAGAGAAGCTCTTCCACACTCGGGCTGTCATTGCCGGCAGTAGTACATTAAGACCATACTTTTAAGGATCATTTCTATAGTTTGTAACTTAGGAAATGTGCCTGAACTTGGTCCAACTCACAACTCACGAGGAAGAGCATTAGTGATGTCTCCTGAGCGTGAAGTGAGCTCTTAGTTCTGCTTCATTGCAGCTGCTGATTGCTGTTGATGATCGTTCTCTTTCTCTGTTATGGAGAAGGTGGAGGGAGAGATCACAAGCTGAGTGGTTGTGCTTTTATTATCTAGTTAAAAAAAAACAGATTTCTATAGTTTTACGTTCTTTGTATTATATGTTTATTGTAAACATCATATTATTGATATTAATGTATTATTTTTAATGATTGCATTAATATTATATGTAGAAAATGAAAAGTGAATAGTTAATTGTAAACAGCAACAAATACATCTTTTTCTCAATTAACTGTAAGGTAAACATTCAGTTTCTAGAACACAACCAATAGATGGCGTTAGGTTGTTTGAGATTATTATATGTAAGGTACAATAGTACAGGTTGCTTCTAAATTTGTAACCTAAACTTGGCCAATTGTGTGTCTAGAACTAATATATGACTTGGTTGGTTGAGAAAATTACAGAAGAAAGCAGTAGACAGTGCAGGTTGCTTCTAAATTGTAACCTACACTTACTCAGCCAAGTGTTTACTGCCAATAAATGGTGCTGGGGAGTTGCAGAGAATAACACATGGAAGGCAGTAGATGGTGCAGCTTGTTCCTCAATTAACTATAACCTAACTCTTGCACCCCTACAACCAATAGATGCCAATAGGTAGCAAGTGTTTACTACATGTGGGAGACAATAGATGGGGTACTTACATGAAATGTGTCATCAAAAAATGACATTGTTTAACTCACGTTTTTAGGTTAAACATTTTTTTTTTTTAATTTTTATATCATTTTCAATATTTTTTTAAAATTACTTAAGCCCTGCCGTTTTTACTTTGGCCACTAGGTCTAATAACAGTCAGACACTTCCTGTTCTGTAGAGAAAGCTTCTCAGTAGTCTTTATCAGCACAACCTAAAGACACCAAAGTGTATAGATAACAAAGGATCCACCATTCACAATAGGAGATAGCCACACCTCTCCTTCCTGCAGGCTGACCTCTTCCCAGGTCACAGAGCGTGACTAGAAAACTCTCCTAAAGAAGTCAATGGGACTGATTCAGTCCACAGGCTCCTAAGTGCATGAAGCTACTGTAAAGTATCTATTTAAATGCTGTTAAACGCAGTGCAGGCAACAATGTTGTCCGCACAATCATATACAGACAACCGAATTGAGAAATCTAGAACCAGAAAATAAAAACAGCTAAGAAGAAAAGAATATGGAGCAGAGTCTTGTTTTAATAAGTAAAAAAAAATTGGTGACAGATTCCCTTTTAAGATGCAAATCTAAAACTCATACTTGTCAACTCTCCCAGGAATGTGTGGGAGATGAGATCTACCTAAAAAAGGAAGATCTCCCAAGAGAGCCGACAATTCCAGCATCTTTCATTATATAGTAATACAATGGAAATTATTTTAAGCCGCTGGCCTGATGTCACTGGGCAGATGTATGGATAGTGTATAACTCTAAAGGGTATGTCTACACAGCATGGTTTTAAAATCAGATTTCGACATGGATTTCGGAGTTGAAAACTGTCAAAATCCATGTGGAAAACAATCCCCGTAGACCGCAATAGAAAATCCAAGCTGTAGTATAAAATACTCAGATTTTCTGATGTTGGATTTCCAAACTGCCGGTTTTGCATAAAATCTGGAACATGTTCAATAACCCATCTAGGAAAACGAAAGATTATTAAAATATTAAATTTAATGGGATGACCAAATCTGAATTTTTTTTTTTTTTTTTTTTTTTTTAAATGAGTGTAAAATACTGGTTGGATTCTAATTCAGAATCCGACCAGTATTTTCCTTTGCCGTGTCGATGCAGCCTAAGGCTATGTTCACATGGCTTAATTGCGGGACGTAATTACGCCCCGCAATTACGCCGTGTGGACGAGGGCGGGGCGGACGAGGGTGGCGGGAGTGAGCGGCGGGGGCCGGCACTTCACCGGCCCATAGACAATCACTGCTAGCGGCGTGTATACGCCGCTAGAAAGTGACACGTCAAGTATCTCCCCGCCCGTCGGATTCGCCGGGCGAGGAGAGGAGACGTAATCCATAATTTTCTATGAGAACTGTGAATTACCGTAATGAATGGGCCATTTTCGGTCCGTAATTGGAGCACTTCGGCGCGTAATTACGGACCGAAATATGGCCCATTTTAAGCCGTGTGAACTTAAGACAGTTTTAAGTTAGACCAGGCAGGTGTGTGTTCTCCATATGCCTTTTAGGCTGTGCCAGAATTAGGGCAAAATAGGATGTCAGACAAGCATAATATAATGCACTACATAAGTAATGTGGTGTATTATATGACCAATTAAATGACTGCATGTTTAAAGGGGTGTTCCCATCTTGCATTTTGATGGCATATTGATAGGATATGCCATTAAAGTGTGATAGGTGTGGTTCCCACAGGCCCTTGAAAATCTTTCTTCAGACCGTAGAATAGTTTGAACATTTTATCTTTTGCTTGGTCGCTAAGGGGTTAAAATGTGAGTACATTTTTTAAAATAAAATAATAAGAACAGGCATCACTATTAGACTGGTGTGTTTACCTACATGTTATACAAGAACGAAAAAAAGAAGACCACATGTAGAATAAGTTGCACATTTTATCTATTGCTTGGTCATTAAGAGGTTAAAAAGGTGAGTACATTTCTTTTTAACCACTTACTGCCCCGTTTTTGAATCTGACACATGTCACTTCATGTGGGAATAACTTTTCAACACTTTTACCTATCCATGTGATTCAGAGACTGTTTTCTCGTGACACATTGTGCTTTAAATTAGTAAAAGGTTTTGGTCCATACAGTCCTTGTTTATTTGTAAAGAATATTATGATGTCGTGAAAATTTTGAAAAAATGTGCCCTTTTCAAGGTTCAAAAAGTTCAAACGTTCTGCGCGTAAGACAGTTATTCCACACAACATAGTTTTTAACTAGCATCTATCATATGTCCCCTGTAGGTTGGCAACATTTTTTAAATGTCTTTATTTTTTTAATGATATTAGAAGGCTTAGAAATTTAGCAGTAATTTTCAAGAAAATTTGCAATACAGATCTTTTTAAGGACCAGTCCAGTTCTGACTCCATCTAAGAAACTACACCCTTTAACCCCTTAACGACCTTGGGCGTATGAGTACGTCCCAGGGCCGCTAAGGGACTTTGCAGGGGGATCGCTCCGCGACCCCCCCGCACAGCCGCCGGGTGTTAGCGGCTAATCGCCTCTAACACCCGGGCAAGTAACAGCGCCGGCGGGTGGCTCCGGCCGCTGGTGCTGTTTTACCCATCAGGCGCAGCGGCAAAGATGGCCGCGGCGTCTGAATGAACGCCGATCGGTGCCGCACACCGATCGTTACGGTCATCGGCAGCTGCGCCGATCCGACGACCGGGCATGGTGGTGGGGAGCCTTGTGAAGGCTCCGTCACTTACTCTGGCCAGTTTGCCCCACTTCCGTCCGCAGACAGGAAGTGGGGAAACCGCCATCTTTGTACGCCCTAATGCATTGCCTATGCAATGCATTAGGTTGTATTAACAATCGCGCCCCCTCGTGGTCAAGCACCATAGGGGGACTAAATGTTACAGTAAAAAAAAAATAATAATAAAGTTTTAAAGTACAAAAAAAAAAAAATTTAAAAGTTCAAATCACCCCCCTTTCCCCATTGTACAAATAAAATCATTAAAATAATAAAAAAGTTACACATATTTGGTTCGCCGCGTCCAAAAAAGTGCCGATTATAAAAATATAACATCATTTATCCCGTACGCTGAACACCGTAGAAGAAAAAAAATTCCAAACGGCAAAATTGCGTTTTTTTGGTCATTTTTCGTCACTCAAAAAATGGAATAAAAGTAATAAAAAAGTCACATGCATTCCAAACTGCTAGCGATAAAAAGTACACTTCAGCCCTCAAAAAATGCCCCCTCATTGACGTCCGTAGGTGTTAGTACAAAAAAGTTATTGGTCGCACAAAATGGCGCCGTGGTGCAAATTTCAAAAATAGAAAATGTTTGGAATTTTTTTTTACAGTACCAAAACATAACGGAAACCCTACATGTTTGGTATTGCTGGATGCGTAACAACCTGCAGAATAAAGATAACACATTATATTTACCGAAGATTGAACGCCATAAAAGCAAAACCCACGCAAACATGGCGAAAATACATTTTTTTTCACAATTTGTCCTACTTGGAATTTTTTGCGGTTTCTATAGTATAGTGAATAACACCATTAGAAAGTACATCTATGTCCCGCAAAATAAAAGCCCTCATGTGTCTATGTAGGTGGAAAAAATAAAAAGTTATGGCTTTCAGAAGGCGAGGAGGAAAAACGAACGTGTCACCCCAAAAAAACGCCTGGTCCTTAAGGGGTTAAAGTATTCAAACCAGTGTTTAGGAAGTTTGTTAACTCATTAAGTTTTTCACATAAATTATAGGAAAGTGGAGGTGAAATTCCAAAATTTTACCTTTTTTTTTTTTGCAGATTTTCAATTTGTAGCCATTAGGCTATGTTCACACGGCTTAAAATGGGCCGTATTTCAGTCCGTAATTAACGCGCCGAAGTGCGCCAATTACGGGCCGAAAAAGCCCCATTCATTACGGTAATTCACAGTTCTCATAGAGAACTATGGATTACGTCTCCACTCCCCGCCCGGCGGGGAGATAATTGACATGTCACTTTCTAGCGGCGTATACGCGCACACTAGCAGTGATAGTCTATGGGCTGGCGAAGTGCCGGCCCCACGCTCACTCCCCCGCTCCCGCCACGCCCCCGTCCACACGGCGTAATTGCGGGGCGTAATTACGTCCCGCAATTAAGCCGTGTGAACATAGCCATTAATCACTAGAACCCGGTAGATGTGATCAGGAAAATGCAATTTAACATTGATTTCTCTGATTCTGCCATATGTGGCTCTAGAGCGCTATTTGACTCGACCACAAGTCTTAGAATAGGAGGAGCACCTACTGGACTTCAGGATTTTATGTTAATTACAATTTTATTTAGGCACCATTACAGGCTTGCAGACACCCTAAGGTGCTAAAACTTAATAAACACCCCTAAAAAGACCCTATAATGGAAACTACACTCCTTAAGGAATATAGCCAGGGGTGTAGTGATTATACCAACCCCACAGATGTTTCACAATTTTTTTTTAGCTTAAGGTTGAGAAAATGAAAAATTTAGGGTGACATCTGAATTTGCATACACCATTTTTGTAAGTTGGCGCCGACACACCAGTTTTAAATAGATATAGAGGAGTCTATAATATGACAGTATAAATGAAAGTGTTATGCACCAAAAATCTTTAGTACATAACGCTGAAAACTGGTGTCAAACTTTGTATGGCAGTTTCGCACCACACTTTGGCGCATTAAAATGTGTCTCAGGCGCACATTGCGCCAAGTTTGGCCGTACCCCTGTTCATACATCTATAAACCGGCAATATACATTGAAAAATGGCGAAGGTGAATTCATAGATGCCGCCCTTATTTTTTTCCAACAATCTGCAATTTTAGCTGAAAATGTTTCATTTTTACAAGGAATCCTGGAAAAAAAGCAAACCAAAATATGTTACACAATTTCTGCAAAGTTTGGCAATACCCTGTATGTGGGTTTTCGACAGGATAATTTTGCTACTCACATGGGTACAACTGCAATGATATAAATTTTATTTAGTTTTTTATGTTTTTTTACTTTACACAATAGAAATGTGTTTATAAAAAATAGCATTTTTATGTTGTCACAGTCTCATAGCCATAACTTTTTTTATTTTTCGGTATCTGGAGCTGATTAAGGACTTGTTTTTTAAGTGGAGTTGCTGTTCTCATTGGTACTATTTTGGGGTGCATATAATTGTTTGATTGCTTTTTATCAAGGTTTTTGGGAGGCGGGTGAACAAAATACAGAACGGTGTTTTTTTAGTTTTTCAGGGGTCCCCTTTGTGGTATATTGACATGGTCTTTACTCGCGCTTGCTACAATTACAGCGATCCCCCAATTTTTTTTTTTTTAAGTTTTATGCTTTCACAAAATAAAAACATTTTTATTCAAGGGGGAAAGACCGTTTTTGTCGCTAGTCGAGACCAAACTTTTTTATTTTTCTGTCCGGGCTTTAAAGCTTGTTTTTTGAGGATGGTTGGCGTTTTTAGGTATCATTTTTGGAGGGACAAGACTTTTCGATCGCTGCAATCCTAGTAGTGTTTTTTATTCTTAACAGCGCTCACCATGCAGTACTGGTGTCAAGTTAATTTTCTCGTAGGTTGAAAATATTATTTGTACCCAATTTATATAGTTTTCTTTATTTTGAAGCGTTTTAAAAAAATGTTTTTTTATATAAAAACAATTTTTCTTCTGTTTAAAAATAACTTTTTTTTTTTTTCTTGTACGGAGGGGTAGGGGCTTTTTTTTGGGGGTGAGTCGAGTTTTTATTGGTATCTTTTTTGGGGGGGACAGGCTTTTTGATAATTGTCACTTTTTGAAGGGCCCGGGGGTGAAAAAAAACAGAAATCCGGTAGTTTTTTTTTTATTTTTTAAGAGCGTCCCGTGCAGATATTGACATGTTATTTTGTACCCATGGGTTTGAGAAAAATAGGGCCAAACCCTTTTTTATATGTTTTTTTTTTTTATGTTGAAAAATTTTAAAAAAAAGTTTTTTTATTGTGTAAAACATTATTTATGAATCACTATCTTCTGATAATTTTTTTTTATTTTTCCGTATACAGAGCTGTGTAAAGGCTTTTTTTGCAGGTTGAACTGACGTTTTCATTGATGCCATTTTGGCATTGATATGACTTTGATTGCTTTTTTTTCCATTCTATGTGAGAAGAATGAAAATTGCAACTCTGTGACTGTTATTTTGTTTGTTTTTTTACAGCGTTCATTCTGTGGATTAAATAGCATACCCAAAAAATACTAAACACGAATCGTTTGGCTTTTAATAAATATCAATAAAAAAAAATCCAAATCCTATAATACCCCTAGATACCCCTATATTTACTTCACCGATAGTCTACCTAGCCAGAGAAAAATTGTAGCACCCGCCCCAATAGGGACGACTCCAACAGGAACCTAGAAGTTGTCTAATAATTCTGTCACGGTACACGTTTCCGCCGTGAAGCAGCAAGGCACGGTAGGCCCCGGTTCACACGGCTTATTCAAGCCGGAATTGTGAGACGGATTGCGCTCGCAATTCCGGCTTGAATAAGGGGCGGGTGTGGGGGGCGCGGCCCCGCCGGCCCCAATAGACTTTCATTATCCACGGGCTTTATTGCGCCTGGTAATGTGCATGTCACTTTATCCCCCGCCCGCGGAAATTCGCCGAGCGGGAAGGAGCGACGGAATCCACTGATCTTTATGAGAACGGTGGATTACCGTAATTACTGCGACAGATTGGCACCGTACTGCAGCGCAAATCCGGCGCGCAGTACGGCGCCAATCTGTGGCGAAATAAGCCGTGTGAACGGCCCCTAGGGGTTAATTCCTCTAGTCAGTCGACTCACCCAGGGAGAGGCCGGGCTGATGAGCTTAGGAGTGACAGCTCGGCTCCTAATCAAGTCAGAGTGTGTTTCGCACTGGCCAATAGGAGGGCCCGGAGGCTGCACCAGTCTGCTGGGGTGGGCTCCAGGCACCTCATTTAAACGCCCTCATTTCTGTTAGTCCTTGCCTGAGATAGGTTATCCCTTTTGCTTCCCCGTGTACTCCTGTTTCTGCTTGTTTACTCCTGTGTTCCTGACTTTGGCTTGATCCTCGACTACGTTTTTTGTCCTCCGTTTTTGTACTCCGCGACTTCCTGAGTTTTTGGACCCTTGGCTTGTTTACCGTTATTCTCCTGGTTTCTGATTCGTGGCTTTGGCGTACCTGTACCATTATCGACCCGGACTGTCTAACTCTGCGTTTCCCTGACGGCCCTGCACGTAGTAGTGTAGGGACTGTCATGCAGTTGGGGTCTGCCATCTAGGGCAGCACGCCAAGGAGGCAGGGACAGTGGGCTGGGTGGCAGTCAGGGCTCACTACACCTCCTCTCATGTGATAAATTCCCTATTATCCTCTACTGTAATAATATAATCAATAATCAAATGGGGAATAGATAACTAGGTCAGATAAATCTCCTTTCGCACAAAAACACAATACACTAGGAGTACCAGAAATATTACTATCAATCCATTAGTCCTGTTAGCTGGTTAGAGTAGAAGATATTAGTAGCTCTTATTTAGTTTCAAACAGGTTTGAATTGCTGACATCAACCATCTATTGGCATACCCAGCCTTTGTATGAAATGGGTTGTCGTTGTTTGGATTAAATAACATGACAGATTTATAGGATAGGCCATTACACACTCGGTGATACCAAATATGCATGCTTTATTTTTTATCAGTTTTGGTGAGATTGACGTTGTTAAAGGGGAAAGGGGCAGTGTACATTTTTTTATTTTTTTGTTTGACTTTTTTTTACTTGCTTGCACACAAACAACTATTGGCAATGAATTGGTTAAAAGAATTCCTCTTTACTTGTATCAAACTTGTAAAAACTTTACAGAGCCATAACAGGCTTACCGCACTTTCATATGTCAGTATTCAGCAAAGCATCCTATACCAGGAATAAAGTTCATAACTCAGACCATGAATAAAAGACTTCAGAGGAGACGCACCATGATGTTCGGTGCGCTGTTAAAAAGGAACTAACTAAATATGTTAAATTGGGGCATTGGACAATCACTGTACTCTATGTATACAGTCCTGATGCCTGTGGAAAGGGTTAACAGCTCTCTCCTCCCTGTTGCTGTAATCTGCTCTCTCTATCCGCTCAGAACACAGCGTCAGTCACGTGACTAGAGTGAGGGGCGGGGGCTGCGCACATCCCACCAGCTACAAGGACACACCGCGACACTGCAGAGACCGAGCCGCTCAGTACTGAGCTGCGCATCCGGGACAAGCTTTGCTCCGCCCCCAAACTCAAATCTCCTCTGTCATTGGTTAATAAGTGTATTTCATGCAAATGACCTCCAGCGGCTTCAGTGGTTACATGTATGTGAGGAAACCTACTTATAACATGCAATTAGAAAGTAATTTCTCACATAAACATGCCGGGACTCTCATATACTCCTGTACATTGTTATTAGTACATAAATTACATGGACTTCACAGGAAGTCGCCATAATATAAGAGAAGCTCTTCCACACTCGGGCTGTCATTGCCGGCAGTAGTACATTAAGACCATACTTTTAAGGATCATTTCTATAGTGTGTAACTTAGGAAATGTGCCTGAACTTGGTCAAACTCACAACCCACGAGGAAGAGCATTAGTGATGTCTCCTGAGCGTGAAGTGAGCTCTCAGTTCTGCTTCATTGCAGCTGCTGATTGCTGTTGATGATCGTTCTCCTTCTCTGTTATGGAGAAGGTGGAGGGAGACATCACAAGCTGAGTGGTTGTGAGCTTTTTAATGATGTTCAAAGATAGGAAATTAACAGTGTCTACACTTTTCAATGTAATTTATAATCTTAGTTAATTTGTTATTATATCAAAATATACTTGAAAGTTTTTTAATTTATTACACTATTATAATATAACAATGTTTAAAGTATAAAAGCTCCAGTTATAAATAATTACACATATATTGCTTAAGATTTTGCAAAATGTTCTTTAACTATCTGTACTGAAATTATAAGTGTTGGCAACCCAGAAATGATTTCAGGATGTTACAAAGACCAACAGGTTGTTTGTAAACTGAATAACTTAAAATGTTCCACATCTTCAACCAATAGATGGCGCTTGGTTGTTTCAGATAATTACATGTAAAAGGCAATAAGCCGTGTAAGTTGCTCCTAAACTGACTGTACCCTAAACAATACTCTGTTAAGTGTTTACATCCCCTAGAAGACGCTAGGAAGTTACGGAGAATGAGAATAACACGTGGAAAGCAGTAAGTGGTGATGGTTGCTCCTTAACTGACTGTAACTTCAAAATTACACATCTACGACCAATAGATGTCGCTCGGTTGTTTGAGATAATTACAATAAGCCATGCAAGTTGCTCCTAAACATACTCTGTTAAATGTTTACAGCCCATAGATGGCGCTAGGAAGTTACGGAGAATAACAAGTAGAAGGCAGTAGATGGCATGGGTTTTAATGTAAAAAAAAAGGTTGTAAACCCTGACCCTAAAAATGGCAATAGATATTTTTTTTTGGGGTTACTACCCTGTAAGGGGCCCCTTCAACGGCTTTTTTTTCCCCGGGGCCCGGGTTGGGGGCCCCCCTACTGCGCGCCGGATTTTCGCTGCAGTACCGGGGGGCCCAATCCGTCGCAGTAATTACGGTAAAACCACAGTTTTCAAGAGAACTTGGGTTCCCTCGTCCTCCGCGCTCGGTTTAATCCCCCGGGCGGGGAAAAAAGTGACATTCAAATTTTTCAGGCGCAATACGGCGCCGTGGATAATGCAAGTCTATGGGGGGCCCGCGGGCCGCGCCCCCCCCCCCTTATTGCAAGCCGGAATTTCGAGGCAAACCGTTGCAAAAACCGGGTTTTCATTAAAACCGTTTTGAACCCGGGCCCCAAAGGGGAAATAATAGCGATTTAAAGGGAAAGCTTTAAAGGCCATGTTCACCACGGCTTAAAAATGGGGCCCTTTTTCGGGGCCGTAATTAAACGCCGGAGTGCGCAAAAATTTGGCTGGAATTAACCCCCCCAAATCATTTACCCGGTTTAATTTCCCCAGTTCTCCCTAGAGGAAAATATGGATTACATCTCCTTCCCTGTCGGGGGAATCCGCCGCGGGGGGAAAAAAAGTTACATGTGAATTTAAATACGGCGAATACGCGTCCCCTGGGGAAAAGGGAAGTCTATGGGGCCCGGGGATGGGGGCCCGCCCCCCGCTCCCGGGCCCCCACGGCGTAATTTTTCGGGAAGTCCTATTTAAAAATATGTGTATGTTTTTTTGCTGAAACAAAAAAGAAATTTTTTAAACACGCAGCCCGTGTGTTTGGTTTTAGTTTTTGGGGTTGGGTTACGTAGCACTTTTTTTAATGCGTTTTTTAAAATCAAAAATGGATCCCAAAACCCTGGTTTTTGTTTTTCATACCCTAAAGGCACAAATCTGTGCTAGCACGGGGGATGGCCCAAATTAGTCCCGCTTTTTTTTTTTTTTGTCAGCACTTTTTTTTGACAGTAGAAGTAATCATTTTTTTTTTTTTTTTTTTTTTCCTACTTTTTTTCCCTTTTAATACACAAAGCAGGGGGATTTTAAAAAAAGGGTAACCAAATTTACGATAACTCGAAAATCCCTTTTCCCACTTTTTTTCAAAGGGGACTTCTCAAAACTTTTTTTCCCGGGGTGGGAATCAAATTTGATAGAAAAAGAGCAAGGGTTTTGTAGGGCGCACATTGGCGCTGTACACAAAAAGGGGGAGAAGGAGGAGGGAGCGCCCTCCTGCTCCTCCCTGAAACCTTTAAGGCCCGCCCGCGCGGGGAGGGAGCCGCAGCTATTTAAAAAACCCCCCGGGCCGCCTTCTGGGGGCGGGAGAATGCCAACTCGGGCCGGAAGCCGCGGGGGGACCCCCAAATGGGCGGGCCCCCCCGGGCCCAAAACCGGGGGAGTTGGCCCTGTTTGGGTTTAAAGGGGTTAAGGGAAGGTTTTAAATGACTGGTGGGGGGAGGGATGTGGCATCACCCCCCCCTTTTCCTTATGCCTTTAAAAGCATATCCAGCTTCCAGAAAAACCCGGGGGACACCACATCCCCACAGCAAACTGCTTTTTTGTTCATAAAGGGAAAACCCCAAGGGCTGATTTGGGGATGTGGGATCATCCAGCTTTTTTTGGATGGGGTATTCCCCTATCCTGGGAAGCTGGGGGATTTCCACATTCCCCCACAACAATCAGCTTTTCCCATCATTTCATCCAGGAAAACTAAGTAAATGCTGTTAAAAAAATAAAAAACGCCCCGTTTTTTCCCCAACCTGAAGGCTAAACCAGGATTTAAACTGGGGGGACGCCACCTTCCCCACAGCAGACAAAAAGCCTTCCCAAAACCCTGGGAAGTGGAGAAACCCGGGGCCGCCATAAAAAAGGGGGAAAAGCCGGTACTACCTGGTTTGGGGGCCCGGAGAAATAAAGGGGGGGCCCCCTTATTTTACACATCGCACAGTAGAGCAAAGGGCCCAAGCCGACCCCCGCGCCCCTACATAGGGCCCGCTG
>JAODAL010045358.1:0-32010 GCA_025379985.1 Phyllomedusa bahiana
ATGTTATAGCCTCCCCCTCCTAAGACCTGGGCGCACTGGGGGGGCCGCTCCTCTCCCCCAGCTGATGTTCTCAGGGCCGGGGTGGCAGCCCCGCTCCGGAAAGGCTAGGGGTTCCCAAAAGTTCTAAAAAAAATAGAAAAAAATTGTGTTCTTTTTTAAAATATAATCAATAGCCTTTTACACTTCTAGCATTAAATTTGCAAAAATGGATGAAAAAAAAAAAAAAAAAAAAAAAATTTCCGTCCGAGCGTCGTTGGGGGCCCGAGGAAACCCAAGCTCCCTGCGAAGGATGGTACCCTCCTTGGGGGGAGAGGATCCCCTCGGCGCCCCCTTCCTATCCCGGGACTACGGTCCCCACCGTCTTTTTATTGTTTCTCACTCCTGTTTTTGCAAAAGAAATAAAATATGTTAAAAATTCGAAATATAAAAGTTTGTTTGGGGGTTTGTTCACATGGCAGTAATGTCCCTGGAAATCAGTTTAGCAATGGTGTCTAGATCAAACGGAAAAAGAATGTGAACCCAAGAAAATTTTACAACGTGCAAAAAAACATCATCCAAATTCCTTTTTTGGGGGGGCCCCCAATTTGGGGGGCCCTCCCCCCCCGGGGGGGGTTGGGGATTCCTCCCCCCCGCCAAGCCCCCGGGTTTTTAAATGCCTTACAGAGTTTGGGAGCCCCATTCTGGGGCCCCCGCCCCTACAGGCGGTGAAAAACCCCCCGGGCCCTTAAAAGCCCGAGTCTGTTTTGAGGGGGAGGCAGGAAAGGGGTCGTCCCCAATTGGAGTTTTATTAATTTTATTTTTATTAGCTAAAGGGGGCGTCTCTGGCAACAATGGGGGCACCTACCTGGCAACAGAGGGACATCTACCTGGCAACAGAGGGCAATTCTACCTGGCAACAGAGGGTAGCATCTACCTGGCAACAATGGGACATCTAACCCTGCAACGAGGGGACATCTACCTGGCGAAAACAATGGGGTCATCTACCTGCAAACATGGGGGCACTACCTGCAACAATGGGTGCACTACACCTGCCACAGAGGGCATCTACCTGCCTGTAAGGGCACTACTTGCTGTATGGATGGTTACTACCTGTCTAATCAGGCATCTACCTGCTTTCTTCCAAAGCCGTTATGCAGTTAGGTGGAGTGGGTGTGGCTTTTGAAGGGGCGTGGCATACCGACGCGCGCCGCCCACTAAAATCTCCTGCTTTTTCATTTTCAAAAGTTGGCAACTATGATTAAAACATGCATTCTATCGTGCACACGACAGAGCGGCAAAACTTCCTTACTTTGTGCCTGACCACTGCAACTTTTGGTGAAGCCAACACAATAGAAAAACGTAAGCAACGGTGTACAACCCATACATTTTTTACAACACAGCGTAATGGTCAATGCATTCTGCATCTTATCCAGATGGATGCAAGCACACATTGCTGAATGTAAGTGCACACGCACTACAGGTACCGTTGAACATACACTCCCAAAACATTCACTGTAAAAATGTGGCAACATATAAAGGTGTCACAAAAATACAGTTGTGAATTATGTGTGGAGATGGAACAGTTTATTACTACCGATTTCCGTCTGCAGGTCCTGCGTGAACCCGTCCATTCTGGAACAGACACCCGGCACACTTCAACTTCAACCCACTGTTGTCACGGCGTGGCCGGTTTGCTATAGGCCGCTGGTCTTCTGTCCCACAGAATGGGACGTTCTGGACCTGAAAGATAGAACGTGAAAGTTTCATGAGATTTTTACATCCCACACACAACATTCTGATACTGTATTAAAACATTTGCAAAACATATTGCATTAGCGGCAGCAAGTTGCAGATATATGAAAAGTTTTGTGCACGTATGCCATGTGTTTTGCCGCTGTAGCTAAAAACTGGCAACAATGCAATTTTTTCTATAATTTGAATAAAAAAAAAAATAAAAAATGTTTTCATACATGAAATTAGCTGCATGTCTTGTCTTTTGCCAAAATTTTTTTTGTTTAAAAACAACAGCACATGGCAGCATAAAATCATTTTCAGAGAACAAATATCTGATTACCAATACAAAAGTGTCATAAGTGTCAGTCAAAAAATCAAAATCATGAGTTTAATATACTACTAATACAGATTAACCCATGCATATACAATACATCCTATTGTACACCCAGGGGAGATTTATTTGTGACACTTTTTGCACCATTCACCACGTTACACACAGTGCATACCTCCACCAGCCCCTGCTACCCCCACTTCCACCTCTTTTAAGATATTCCCACAAATATACAACAGAAGCAAAACACATGGCATATTGCCAGTGCAGATGCATAGTGAAAGCATAACACAATATCCCAGCAAACCAATCACATTATTAACATGGTTGATTTCTGCATGGGCATCAGTGCCATGAAGAAATGCATGTCAATTGGTCCAGCAGGGTCTGCTGCCTCCCCCCCCCCCCCTTCAAGTTCCATACCCACAGCGAAATGGCAGGCGTACTATGCCCCACAATTTGCCTTGTTGAACATACCCAAATTTTAAGATTACCTCACAGTACAGGGCCCCTACATCCAACCTCATGCGCTGTTATGTTTCGGGTCTCAGACATGTTTTCTGCAGTAGAATCAGATCCTCAGCACCTCTCCTTTGGCATGCAGTGCTTTGTGAGAATATTAGCTCACAATCATATTCTAAGCTTGTTCCCCAACCCCAAAAATTGAGACAAAACCAACATTGCAGGACACAGACTGACCTATAATTAACCCAGAACTGATCCGCGTTTCCGCGGCACTCGAACTCCGAATTTGCACGGAATTAAGTGACATGGTGCATTTGTTTTTCCGTCCGCATTGCCGCCGTCAATCCGCGGCGGCAATCCGCACGGAAATAATACGTGTTTGTGTGAACGATGAGCCGTATTTTTCTTATTAAAATCAATAGAAAAGGGATGTTACTTATTTCTGACTGATTTCGGAACGATTGTAGTAATCGTCGAATCACGTGCAAATCCGTTGCGAAATACGCGGTGAACAATGGCCTTAACACATACTTGTAATTGCGCCTAACACAAACTTGTAAAATTGAAATCGCCTAACACATATACCTTGTAATGATTGCTATGCGCCTCAATAGGCGCATTTCGTTATGGAGGCGCACAGGCGCATCATTTTTAGCCATTATGTTTACTATGCAAGGTATACTAAAGCCAGATTTTTTGAATAGGTCCGAACTTTCTTTCTGGCGCAACCTTTACACGTTATTTAATGCAGCCTAAAAACTGAAGCTGTCCACAATGTTTACCTCGTGATATCCCATTTCTCTGATTGGTTGCTATTCGGCAACAAAAAAAGTTTTAGGACCTAGACAGTTTTTCATACATGGTGGCCCTAGCTGTTGTGTGAACTGACCCTTACTTTACAGCGCCGGGGTCCAGGGTTCAAATCCCATTAAGAATAATACCGGTAAGGAGTTTGTATAGTCTTCCTGTTTTTACGTGGGCCTCCTCTGGGTACTCTGGTTTCCCCCACATTCCAAAATAGGGTAATCTGGATTGCACAGTAGCCAAATGGGGTACGGGGACCAGGGCCGGGACACGGGTAGGGCCAAGTAGCGAAGCCGCCTAGGCGCCTACCTCACCTATCCCTAAGGCGCCGTCAGGGCCCGCGACCCTCGCCGGCTACAGGCCGCGCCGTGGGCCTGAAGCGCCAGCGGTCTCTGTGACCGCTTCTGCGGAGCAGAGAGCGAGCGCTCCCAGCTCCGCCAGACAGTGTCCGGGCTCGCTCCCGAGGATCGCTGGATCCTCCGGAAGCTGCAGCCGACACAGCGGGGCCAGCCGGTCCTCATACATAGGCGCTGAGGACCCGCCGCGGCTCCGTTCGGGCCTCAGCTGCAGCTTCGCAATGGACGTGAAGTCATCGCGACGCTGCCTCTCCACCGGGCGCACAGCGCGTCACAGGCCGTCGCGCCCCGTGGAGCCTCCCGGAGGATGCGAGCGGCTGAAAAGGACAGAAAGAGCGCAGCGCCCAGGGAATTGGGTAATATTAATGTTTTTTGTTTTAAGTGCCTGCTGTGGCCCCCTATATTCTGCCTAGTGGCCCCCATACGCCTGCCTGTGGTCCCTATATCCCGCCTGCGGCCCTATAATGCATGCCTGCGGCCCCCTAGTAATGCCTGCCTGTGGCCCCCTATATCTGGCCCTGCTCCCCCATAATGCCTGCCTGCGGCCCCCATAATGCCTGCCTGCGGCCACGCTATAAGCCCTGCCTGTGGCCACCTATAATTCCTGGCCTGTGCTCCCCAATATGCATGCCTGTGGCCCCTATAATGCCTGCCTGCGGCCCCCTATAATGACCGCGTGCGCCCCCTATAAATGTCTGCCTGTGCCGCTATATGCCTGCCTGTGCCCCCAAAAGCCTGCCTGAGCCCCCATATAACGCCTGTCTGTGGTCCCCATACGCATCCCTGAGCCCCCATAACAATATACTATACGCTGCCTGTGGCCCGCTAAATGCCTGCCTGGTGGCCCCCGTACTCCTGCATTGAGCCCTGTACGCTGCCTGTGCCCCTATATGCCCTGCCTTGGTGCCCCCATAACCTGCCTGATCCCCATACAACAGTGCACGCCTGCCTGTGCCCCATACGCCTGCCTGAGCCCCTGTACGTCTGCCCTGTGGCCCCTGTACGGCTGCCTGTGGGCCCCTAATTATGCCTGCCTGTGGCCCCCAGTATCGACCTGCCTGGTGCCCCATACCGTCCTCCCCCCTCGTGCCTGAGCCCCCATAACAACGCCTGCCTGTGGCCCCCATATATATACCCTGCCTGTGGCCCCATACGCCTGCCTGTGCCCCCATACGCCTGCCTGTGGCCCCATACCACCGGCCGTTGCCCCCATACGCCTGCTGAACCCCTACTATATATTGCCTGAGCCCCGAGCTATTATACCTGCCTGAGTGCCCCTATATTTATATACCTCCTGTCAGGGACAATCATCTATATACCTGCCTGACTGAGAGGCATATCTATTATACCTCTGAACTAAGGGGACTTATATACCGATAATTAAGGGAGTTACTAGGAAATGTGAGGAATCTAAGATATTTGTGTCCAAATCCTCAGGACAATCTTTGCCGGGAGCAATGGCATGCAGGTTGTGAATCGGATCGGAGAAGAAAAAGGGAAAGTGAATGCGACGCTGACCAGAAAAGAACGTCTGCCGGTGAGTCACTAAATGTAACTGCAGTGTACTCACTTATATTTCTGCAGACGTCTACATACAACTATATCTACCACTATATGGTCACTGTAAGGCGTGGTATATGTCTTCAGCAGCCTGGTTACAGCTGATAGTCCAACAAGAAAGGGGTCCCCGCGATCGTGCGGCACTCAGCCGACTAGTCAGAATTATTTGAGCCTTAGTATAATACGTTATCGGGTCTTGGTTTTGTAGAGTGTTTTTAGTAACATCATTCTCTGGTAGATTTGCTCCAATGTATCGGTTGATTATTTAGTACTGTTATTTTAGGGGTATTGAACATGTCATACGGAGGGGACCGATTTTGAAAATGCAAATTTTGTCAGGGCTGATGTACATGTGCCAGTGACTGCGAGGAGATGAACGGGAACATGTGGAATGTTGCAGAAATTAGTGACAGGACCCTGGCGCAGGTGAAGAATTAGTGTGTTGTGTGTGTGGGGGGTATTTTTTTTGAGAGCGAGGGGGGGGGGGGGGGGGCGCCAAGGCCTGTACTGTCCCCCGCCTAGGGCACCAAAATCCCTTGCCCCCCCCGTCCCGCGGTCCCGTGCCCTGCCAGGGGACAACCACTGTACAGCATAGATGCCAAAGTCCCTTCCCGCTTCTGGCAGAACCTCCTGCAAATGGGGGTCAATGTCCCGCCCCAAATGGGGTCATGTCCCGCCCCCTCCGCAGAGTCAGCAAAATCTCCCGCCAGGCGCGCACACAGGAGTTCCTGGCTCACAAGTATGACTGGTGATCTGCGCGGCGGAGGAGGATCAGAGGCACCTGGCAGCACACTCATGAGGTCAGCCCTTATCTTATATTATCTTATATTATCGTCCGGACCGCTGCTGCCCCCAGTGTGAGCTGCGTCCACTATCTCTGGCCTGTCAGTGTGTCTCTCTGGCCGCTGCACTCTCCCCTCATTCCCCTCCCATCCCCCTCCTCTCCTCTCACCTCCTCCTCACTGAGCAGTGATGACAGGATGAGAGCGTCTCTCCCTGTCTGTGTTCCTGTGGTGTCGGGACTGCGTGAGTGACATCTCCTAGAGCCGGCCGCAGCCCGTCCCCGCAGCCTTGTATTGCACGCCCCAGCTACCTGGCTGTAAGGGGACAGCTACCTTGCTAGTGGGGACAGCTATCTGGATATAAGGGACAGCTACCTGGCTATAAGAAGCACTACCTGGCTATAAGGGGTCAACTACCTGGCTATAAGAAGCACTACCTGGCTATAAGGGGACAGCTACCTGGCTATAAGAAGCACTACCTGGCTATAAGGAGACAGCTACCTAGCTATAAGAAGCACTACCTGGCTATAAGGGGACAGCTACCTAGCTATAAGAAGCACTACCTGGCTATAAGGTGACAACTCCCTGGCTATAAGAAGCACTACCTGGCTATAAGTGGACAGCTCCCTGGCTATAAGAAGCACTACCTGGCTATAAGGGGACAGCTCCCTGGCTATAAGAAGCACTACCTGGCTATAAGGGGACAGATACCTAGCTATAAGAAGCACTACCTGGCTATAAGTGGACAGCTCCCTGGCTATAAGAAGCACTACCTGGCTATAAGTGGACAGCTCCCTGGCTATAAGAAGCACTACCTGGCTAGTGGGGACAGCTACTTTGCTACTGGGGCCACTGCCTGGCTATTGGGGGCAGCAACCTCACTAGAAGGGGGCAGCAACCTGTCTATAGGGTTCAAATAGGGCACTGAGATATCTACTTATTGGGGCACAGTTTGGCGGTATCCCCAGCTCTCCTGGTGCTGAATAGATCATCCAACAGTCCAGGAAAGCTGGGTGACGCCAAAACCCTAATCTAGTTTTCTTCCAGAGCCCGTTAAACACATTTTAATGGAGTGGGGTGTGGCTTTTTGAAGGGGGCGTGGCTTTCACCATCAAGATGGGTGTGGTCATGCAAATTTTGGGGGCGGCGCACATAGTGCACCGCCACCTTCAAATCTCCTGCTTTCTCACTTTCAAAAGTTGGCATGTATGCTGTACAGCGCTATGGAATATAATGACTATTTTATATATATATATATATTTTGATATTATATATATATATATATATATAAAATAATAAAAAATTATATATTTTTATAAAAGTCATTATATTCCATAGCGCTGTACAAGTATATATACTTGTAGCAGTCAGGGTGGTTGCCCTTGGCAACAGACTCCTCCACTTCTGGTTCTGCACCCATCTGCATCCATCTCAGTTAACCCCTGATTGGCCAGAATCTTTGCCTTTAGCTTGGGGTAGTCTATGGAGTGTTGTGGGGGCACAGCGCAGTAGACCCTCTGCATTTTTCCAGTGAGAAATGGCCCCAGGACATCTGCCCACTGCTCGGCGGGCAGTCTTTCACGGACAGCAATCCGCTCAACAGGGCCGCCGATACGGGGGTACAACCAGTGCTCCCGTACCGGGCCCGGCCAGACGGTGAGGCAAGGGGGGGGCCGGCTGCCGGCCCCAGGCTCCGCCCCCTTGCTCCACGCTAATGGAAGGGAGAGCAGACCACAGGCCTTCTCTCCCTACCATATCAATCAGCTAGAGTGTCAGAGGGGGCCGGGTGAGAGGGGAGGCCACGCTGCTGTGCACTTACAGCATACATGCCAACTCTCCCGTTTTTGGCGGGGGGGTCCCGCTATTTGGGGCCCCCCCCCCGCCCTCCTGGGGGAGTTGGCATTTCGCCCCCCGCCAGCAGGCGGCGGGGGTCTTTAAAGGGCCGCGGCGCCGGAGTAGGGGGCCGCCGGTCCGTTCCACGGGGGGGTTGAAGCGGGCGCAGGGTCCGCTCACCCGCCCGGGGGTCTCACTGTCGGGGAGGAGGCAGGAGGGAGCGCTCCCTCCCCCCTCCTCCCCTGTATGTCCGGGGCCGGGTCTGTGGGGCGGGGGGTAACGGGGAGCCCCCCCGCTCCCCCATCCCGGGCAGGGAAATGCCCCGACGGGCCGCTTTCATTCCCCCGGGCCGTCGGCGGGAGGGGAGGGATCGGGCAGGAGCCTGGGGTCAGGCCAACCACACCTGGGGGCCCTGGCTTACATTAAGGGGGCAACTACCTGGCTGTCCTCCCGGGAAATGGGGGCAACAAACCTGGCTGGCTACTAATGGGGGCACAAAACCTACCTGGCTGGCTACTAAAGGGGCACTACCTACCGGGCTACTAAAGGGGGAAACGCCCTACCTGACTATTAAAGGGGCAACTCCCTGACTATTAAAGGGGCACTATTAACCTAACCCTGGCTACAATGAGGCGGCCGGGGGTCTACCGGCTGGTACAAAGGGGGAAACTACCAGGGACTGGCCTACTAATGGGGGGACAAAACTACAACTACCTGGCTGGCTACAATGGGGGCAAAATTACTCAGGGCTGGCTACGATGCTAAAGGGGGCAACTACCTGGCTGGCTACTAAAGGGGGCACTACCTACTGGCTTGGCTACTAAAGGGGGCACTACCTACCTGACTACTAAAGGGGCAACTCCCACTGGGAATTACTATAAAAGGGGGCACTACCTGGCTAAATGGGGGGGGGGGGGTCTACCTGGCTGGCTACAATGGGGGCAAAAACCTGGCAGGCAACTAAAGGGGGCACTACCTACCTGGCTGGGGCCTCCCTAAAAAGGGGCAACTACCTGGGACTATTAAAAGGGGGCACTACCTGCTACAAGGGGGCAACTACCTGGCTAACAAAGGGGGGCATTACCTTCTACAAGGGGGCATCTACCTGCTGTAAGGGGAACTACCTGGTTATGGGGGGCTACTCCCTGGCTATAAGGGCATCTACCTGGCTTTTTTTCAAAGCCATTATGTAGTTAGGCAGAGTGGGTGGGGCTTTTTGAAGGGGCGTGGCCCCACAAGAGATGGCGTGCCCATGCAAATTTTTGCGCGCGCGCTTAGCGCGGCCGCCCTCTTTGATCTCCTGCTTTTCCATTTTCAAAAGTTGCCAACTTGACTTAGTGTCACTTACTTCAGTGTGCAGGCAGCCTCCTGTGCATGGAGCAGTCGGCCCCTCCCCCTCTGGCTGCAGGCAGATCAGTGACGTCACGCCCACAGCAGAGGGAACAGGGGAAAAGGACAAACTGCTCCTGAAACAGGGGCTGCCTCCCAAGCTGAGTAAGTGACACTGAACAGATGTAAAGTTATTATGGCATCTCAACCTGCACCACAGCCCCCTATTTCCACCACAGGGATGCAAGGCCACTTCCCAGTCTTGTGGGGCCCCACTCGGGGCCCCTGGCATTCGTAGGGCCCCACTCGGGACCCTGGCATTTGTGGGGCCGCTCTCAGGGCCCCTGGTATTCGTGGGGCTGCACTCGGGGCCCCTGGCAATCGTGGGGCCGCACTCGGGGCCCCTGGCATTTGTGGTGCCCCCGGGGCTCTCGGGGCCCCTGGGCCCCTCTTGTGGGCCGCACTCGGGGCCCCTGGCATTCGTGGGGCCGCA
Organism: Phyllomedusa bahiana; assembly: GCA_025379985.1. Lineage (NCBI taxonomy): Eukaryota > Metazoa > Chordata > Amphibia > Anura > Hylidae > Phyllomedusa > Phyllomedusa bahiana. The sequence continues at coordinate 9,667 of JAODAL010045358.1, forward strand.
CTCGGGGCCCCTGGCATTCTTGGGGTTGCACTCGGGGCACTGGCATTCTTTGGCTCGCACTCGGGGCCCCTGGCATTCGTGGGGTCGCACTCGGGGCCAATGGCATTTGTGGGGCCGCACTCTGGGCCCCTGGGATTTGTGGGGCCCACTTGGGGCCCCTAAGATTTGTGGGGTGTTGAGCAGGGCCCACAATTTTTAGGAGCCTTGATTGGAGCCCCACAAATCCCAAGGGCCTTTAGCGGGGCCCCCAAATCTTAGGGGTCTTGATCAGGGGTCTTGATCAGGGCCCTGCGCGGGCCGCTCAAGACCACTGGGATTTGTGGGGGCCCCTCACCAGACCTGTGGGGAGGAGGCCCTTGAATTGGCCCCACACAGCTGGGGGGTAGGGAAACTTGAGTGGGGCGCTATTCAATTTTATTCCATGTGGGGCCCCACACAAGTTCTCCTCTTACCAACAGGTGGGCCCCAATACCTGGCTACCTTCCTACGCGGGCCCCCTATCTACCTACCTACAGGGGACCCTATAAATTAACGACCAGTGCACCAAAGGGGTAATTATTTCAATTTGGGCACTATGGATGGGGAGTTTGTACATGGTGGGGCACCGGTGGGATTATTATAAAGTGACGAGTGTCAGGTGTTTGTGTTGTAAAATCCTCATGATGGTCAGGACCGGATGGGAAGGAGAGGGGAAAAAAAGCGATTACAGATGTCACCTGTGAGTCCTAAATGTAACTGCACTGTATTTATATCTGCCACATGTATGAAAACTGTCTAGATGTAGAAAAAGATTTTTTTTTTTGCCAAAAAAACACTCCAAACCATCAGGGCCAATAAACCCCCACCACCAATCCCAGAGGGTGCCCCTTTATCAATTTTTCCCTTAAATGGTGGGGCTCCCCCCCGGAAAAAATGAAAGGGGCACTCTGATTGTTATGGGGGGATGGGCCCCCTTTTTGATTTGGTATGGCCTATGGGCAAAAGTGATGAATTATGACCTAGATGTTTTTCATGCATTTCCCCCTATATGGTCACTGTATGGTGGTAATATTGGGGTTATTGTATTGGATTATATTCAGTACATTAATGTGGCAAATTTTTCTGCATCTTTATGGGTGTTATGGTGAAAATTGCGGTATTACTTCATATTTGTATAAAAGGTGTTATTGGTAATATCGGCCTTAGTATACTGGTTTAGTCAGTAACATTTTAGTGGTATAAGTCTCCATATGTAGTGATCTCTGGCGGTAGTATTTGGTCTTTTGGTTGGTTGTATTGGGCTTGGTATACTGGTTTGGTCAGTAACCTTATAGTGGGGATAAGTCACCATATGTAGTGATATTTTGGCGGTATTATTTAGTCTTTTGTTTGGTTTTATTGGTCTTGGTATACTGGTTTAGTCAGTAACATTATAGTGGTATAAGTCACCATATGTAGTGATATATGGCGGTATTATTTAGTCTTTTGTTTGGTTTTATTGGTCTTGGTATACTGGTTTAGTCAGTAAAATTATGTGGTATAAGTCACCATATGTAGTGATATATGGCGGTATTATTTAGTCTTTTGTTTTGGGTTTTTTTGGGCTTGGTATGCTGGTTTGGTCAGTAAAAATTATAGTGGTGACGTGGTGATCATGCAGTGGTATATTGCTGGCCCTTGTATACATATTGATCCACAAAATATAAACTGTATGTGTAAAATTCAAAAAGAAACTAAAACCCAAAAAACAATGGCGCAATTGCCCTTTTTTTTTTTGGGGGTTGAGTAACAGGGGTTGCTGGGCGGGGATGGCTGGGGGCGGGAATAATAGGGGCGGGCATGACAGGGGGCCCAGGCGCTTTAGCTGTAGGGGGCCCTGAAATTTCTGATGGCGGCCCTGCCGCTCAAAGTCTGCAAGGAACGCCACCACATCATCCCCTGCAGCCATCTTTCTCATGGACATCCGGGCTCTCAGGTCATCCTCTGCAGACTTCTTGACGCTGACAGCTTCAGTCAACCTGGCCACCTGTTGAGCCAACAACCTGGTCATGTCCTGTAAGGCCTCTGTGTGAGCACGCATAGATGCAACATAGGTGCTGGCTTGCTGTTTAGCCATGGTTTGCACCATCTGGACATTTGCTTGCTTGAGGCACTTAATAAGCTCCTCCATGGTGAAAAATCTTCAGCAAAGTTAACAGTCTCTTCAGACTCTCTTATTCACCACACCAACAGGCCTCCAGCCTTTTAAATTCTGCTGCCGCAGTCCTTTGCACTTTCAACTGTGCCAATAATGCCCAGGTTGTGCCAATTATGCCCACGGCATCCTCCACCATATGTGATGACTCGCTATTGTCTGGACACCCTCCTGGGCCGTCCTGGGGGTATTTCGCTCACGGAATCCCCGTCTTTGGTAAAATGGATGGCACTCCGACACAGGCTTCAGTTTGAAACTGGCCTCAACCAGCTTTATTGAGGCACAGTATACCGGCAACAAAAACACAAATAAAATCCTCGGCCGTCAAGCCACTAACTAACATTAAATGAGTCCCTCACTAACGTGTCCTATGCCTACCGCACAGCACCACATACTACAGTATTCCCTGTATAATAGGCTTTCCTCAAGCCTCCGGGGGGCCAGAGCTCTCTCCCAGCTCTGCTGCTCCAAACCTTCAGGTAGCAACCATGCCCCCTGATTACCTGTGGTAGAAGGCCTCTTATAGCCATCCATGGACTGGCCCAAAATCTGGCCTGGAACGTGGGAATGTGGGAACAGCCACCCACCCATCTGCAGCTGTTCCGGGAAAGCCAACCCATAATGGCTGGACATCAGCCATACTATGTAGAGTATCAGCAACCTAATGTTGCTGACCGATAACCCTTGGCTTCCCCCACGGAGACCAGTCCCTCGGTGGCACATTTCTTGCATTTCTCCTGCCGTATGCCAACTAGTGGCAGCACCATGCGACCACCTATGGTGGTCTCTTTAAAATGCCCTTTGCATACTTCCATACTGTAAGCTTGCACAGCTCTGGGATCATAGCATAAGTCTTTTTAGGCATGAGACAAAGGCAGGTATCAGGTGCAAACGGTCCTTGGGTTTATTTGTACAGGCAAAACAAAACGGATGGCAATACATGCACAGTAAGGCCCCGTTCACACGGCTTATTCTGCCGCGGATTGGCGCCGTACTGCGCGCCGGATTTGCGCTGCAGTACGGCGCCAATCCGCGGCAGCAATTACGGTAATCCACTGCTCTCATAGAGAACAGTGGATTCCGTCGCTCCTCCCCGCTCGGCACATCCGCCGCGGGGGGAGAAAGTGACATGCACATTATTTACGGCGCGGACGCGCCGTAAACAATGCATTGTCTATGGGGCCGGGAGCGGCGCCCCTCGCGCTCCGGCCCCGCCCCCGTCCCCCACCTTATTCACGGCGGATTTGTGCGCTCAATACGGCGCACAAATCCGTCGGGAATAAGCCGTGTGAACACGGCCTAAAGCAAATAAATACAAACAAAACTCCTGCTCGTCCGAGCGCTTACTATACAGGGGTGTAGTTCCCTCACTAGCACCTTGTATCACACGGTAGCAGACACTGGCTTCCTCCAGTGTGTACGTCTCCAGCCTGAATGGTAGACTGGAGATACAGCCGACACCCAGTCAGCTACCTGCTGCCCTTATATACAGCTGGGAAATCCCGGAGTGGAACCATGGGGAGTAAGCACCCACCCTGCTCTATGCTTACTCCCAGAGAACTTAAAGCCCCCACAACTAGCTGCGACAGGACAGCCCCTAAGCCTACCTCAGAAGCATCGGCCTGGACAATGAATTATTTTCCGAAGTTTGGAGCGATAAGTACTGATCTCCTGCAGAGTAGCTCTTTCAGGTTTTTAAAGGCTTGTTCTGCCTCCTGGTTCCATTTGACCATAGAGGACTTGGACCCTTTTGTGAGGTCCATAAGAGGGGCTGCTATGGAGGCAATGTTGGGCACAAACCTCCTATAGTACCCGGCGATACCTAGAATGGCCCTGACTTGTTTCTTTGAGACTGTTTGAGACCAACTTTTGATTGCCTCAAGTTTATCCATTTGGGGCTTGATGACCGCCCTCCCAATGTCATAGCCCAGATAGCGAGCCTCCTCGAGCCCTACGGCGCACTTGTTGGGGTTGGCGGTTAGACCTGCTGCTCTGATGGCCTGCACTTTGGTCAGGTGGGTCTCCCAATCCGTGCTAAAAACCACCACTTCATCCAAATATGCCGCCGCATATTTTCTATGGGGCTGCAGGATGATGTCCATCATCCTCTGGAATGTGGCAGGAGCCCCATGTAGGCCAAAGGGGAGGACAACATATTGAAAGTGTCCATCTGGGGTTGAAAAGGCAGTTTTCTCCCTGGTCTCCTTTATGAGGGTAACCTGCCAATAGCCCTTGGTCAAGTCTAACGTACTGATATATCTCGCGGGTCCTAGCCCCTCAACCAACTCATCAACCCGGGGTATCGGGTAGGCATCAAACTTTGAGATTTCGTTAAGTTTACGGAAATCGTTGCAAAAATGTAAGCTGCCATCGGGTTTGGGTATGAGCACTATGGGGCTCGACCACCCACTTTGGGATTTTTTCTATGACCCCCCAAGCTCTAGCACTTTTTTTTACTTCTTCGGCAATCGCTTGCCTCTGAGCTTCAGGGACCCTATATGGCCTCAAACGCACCTTCTGGCCGGGTTCTGTGATGATGTCATGTTCAATGACTTAAGTGCGACTTTTGTAGGAACTCTCTAGTTTCCTGCTTCTGACAATGACTCGGAGATACGGACAGGTGGTAAGTCTCCGTTTGGGGCACCCCTATGTTCTCGGAACGCTGTGAGACTTTGACGATCCTTCCAGGGCTTAATTAAGTTAATGTGGTATATTTGGTAAGGTTTTCTCTTACCGGGCTGGAAGACCCTATAATTTACCTTACTGACCCACTCCTTAATCTCATAGGGGCCCTGCCATTTTGCCAGAAATTTGCTCTCAGCCATGGGCACAAGTACCAGTACCCGGTCGCCGGGCTTGAACACCCTGATCCTTGATGACCTGTTATATACCCTCGCCTGGGCCTCTTGCACCTGCTGCAGGTTCTCTCGCACTATAGGTAGGATGGCTGCAATTCTGTCCTGCATTTCAGCAATATGCTCAATAACGCTCCTATGGGGGGTATTCTCCTGCTCCCAAGTCTCTTTGGCTATGTCCAGGAGTCCCCGGGCATGTCTACTATAGAGGAGCTCGAAAGGCGAGAACCCTGTGGACGCTTGCGGTACTTCCCGTATAGAGAACATGAGATAGAGTAGTAGGTGGTCCCAGTCTCTCCCAGCCTTATCCACCACCTTTTTAAGCATCGCCTTTAGGGTCTTTTTGAACCTCTCCACGAGGCCATCAGTCTGGGGATGATACACCGAGGTACAGAGATGGGTAATATTGATGAGGCGGCAGAGTTCTTTGGTCACCTTCAACATGAAGGGGGTACCCTGGTCAGTGAGTATCTCCTTCGGGATACCCGTGCGGGTGAACATTTGGAACAACTCCTTGGCAATCCCTTTTGAGGAGGTGTTCCTAAGTGGAATGGCCTCGGGATAGTGGGTGGCATAATCGAGAACCACTAAGATGTGCTGATGTCCTCGGGCTGACCTGTGGAGCGGCCCTACCAGGTCCATGCCAATCCTCTCAAAGGGGATCTCTATTATTGGCAGAGGGATTAGGGGGCTCCAAAAATGGGGCCTAGGGGCGTTTATTTGGCACTCCGGACAAGACTGGCAGAAGTCTTTATTTGCCCTATAAATCCCTGGCCAATAGAAATTACGCTCCGCTCTCTCCCGGGTTTTCTCCCCAGCACATGGGAGTGGGCTAGCTCCAACACCTAGCAGACATGTGACCTGGGTACCACCAATTGCTCCACCACCACGATTGGGGTCTTTTTTACTCGATACAACATATTATTGTTTACCGCAAAATGAGGGTAGACCAGGGTCACGCCTGGTTCCTGGAGTTTCCCATCTATCACCTTGACGCTTCCCCAAGCGTGTTCCAAGTTTGGGTCCCTCAGTTGCTCCGTACCAAAGTTGCCCCTGGATATTGGCAAGGAGGCGACCTCGAGCTCAGAGGGGTTTTCCTCTGGTTCCCCTGCCAAGACAGACAATGGAAACCCATCGGGCTCTCCCAGTCCCTGTGTGGACACATCACCCTTCATCCCAGGATACTTGGCACACCTTTTATTCTCCCACAAATCCCAAAATAAGGGAAAATCACAGCCTATGATAGCGCTGTGAGGTAGGCTAGCGACGACAGCCACCTCATGTTGTAAGGGCCCGCAGGGGGTCTATAGGGTGAGCAATGCAGTTGGGTAGTCCCTGGTGTCCCCGTGGATACAGACCACCCCTATACGGCGGGATCGGAGTTGGTCTGTGCCAAACCAGCCTGGCCTGTACCAGGTTTACCCGACTCCCAGAGTCCATGAGGGCTTGTATGGTGTGTCCATTAATTTTGACAGTGCATATCCGCCGACTTCCGCCAGTCTCAATCTGCATGGTATATGAGGGCCTTACGAATAGCGATGTACGCCTTACACCACAGTCCATAGGTTCCCCCAAGGTTGGACACCGTGCTGCGACGTGTCCGAGTTCAGTACACCGCCAGCAGATAACGGGGCCCCGGGCTCTGGGCAAGAGGTTACCTCTTTGGGGTTGGCATCTTCCCCCCTTGTCACCCAGCCGTGATCCCCTCCCCTCAGGGCCTTTATGTTCCCTTTTGGGACAGGGACAGTCTTACCCCGTGCTGGCACTGGTGGATGCAGACCTTGGAGGAACTCCTCAGTGGCACTGTAACGCTCCACGATGGAGACCAGCTCATCCAGGCTTTTGGGGTCCATGTACCCCACACCGCTGGATCCTCACGGGTAGGGCGCGCACAAAGTGGTCACAGACGACCCGCTCTGTCACCTGGGCAGCTGTTAGACAGTCGGGCTGCAGCCACTTGCTGGTGAGGTGTTAGAGGTCATACATTTGTGACCGAACTGGCTTTGCTGGATCGAACTCCCAGGCGTAGACTCTCTGGGCCCGGACCGTCATAGTAACCCCCAGTCGGGCTAGGATCTCTCCCTTTAGCCTGGCGTAGTCCTTGGCGTCTTAAGCCCTTAGGTCGAAGTAAGCCTGTTGTGGCTCGCCGGTAAGAAAGGGGGCCAGGACCTCGGCCCACTGGTCCGCTGGGAGCCGCTCTCTCTCTGCGATCAACTCAAAGGTGCCGAGATACGCTTCCACGTCATCATCTTGGTTCATCTTACGCAGGACTTGAAGCACTGCTTGCCGGGGCGCAAACTGCCCACCTGCTGCCCCCTCTGGCCGAGTAGTAAGGACCTGGAGGTGCTGCTGTAGAGCCTGGTTCACCTGTTGCTTCTCTTTCATCGCCGCTTGGTGCGTCTGGATCAACAGGCGATTGGTCTCTGCTTGTGCCCGTACGGTCTCCTCATGGGTCTTCTGCTGGCTTGCCGCCATCAGTTGGAGGTTGGTATTGGCCTGGATCAGTAGCTTCACCAGCTCGTCCATTTTGAGTGTCTCCGCTGGTTGTGCAGTTGCTGCTTTAATCCATGACATATATTGGAACCACTTTCACTGCCTGTCTCTTTAAGAGAAGCGTCTCTTTAAAATGCCCTTTGCATACTTCCACCATATGTAAGCTTGTACAGCTCTGGGATCATAGCATAAGTCCTTTTAGGCATGAGACAAAGGCAGGTATCAGGTGCAAACGGTCCTTGGTCCATGGGTTTATTTGTACAGGCAAAGCAAAACGGATGGCAATACATGCACAGTAAAGCAAATACATACGAACAAAACTCCTGCTCATCCGAGCGCTTACTATACAGGGGTGTAGTTCCCTCACTAGCACCTTCTATCACATGGTAGCAGACACTGGCTTCCTCCAGTGTGTATGTCTCCAGCCTGAATTGTAGACTGGAGATACGGCCAGGGCCGCCATAAAGGCAGTACTACCGGTACTGCTGTACGGGGCCCGGAGGAAAACGTGAAACAAGGGGGCACGGAGAAAGCAGGCGCTCTTGTTTCACGGATGGCTCGGCTGTACTGCGGGAGGAACCAGGAGGGGCTGCGCTGTGGGAGGAGGGGCCCGACAACACTATTAGAGGCACCAGGAGGGGCCGCGGTGCGTTGTGGGAGGAGCGGTCCGGCCCGCAAAAGAACGAGGAGTGGCGCGGCGCGCTGTCGGAGGAGGGGCCCGGCCCGCAGAAGTACGAGGAGGGGCACGGCCCGCAGAAGAATGAGGAGGGTCCGTCGGAGGAACGAGGAGGGTTTACACTGTGGGAGGAGGGGCCGGCCTCAGATGCATTCGTAGCTAAATGCATTTACATAGAAAAAGGATTGTTCTCTTAATTACTTACTTCAGTACAGGAGCCGTGACAAGACAGGAACTGCAGCTCCCCTCTCTCCATGTGCGCGACACCGGCCGGGATGTCTACACAGTTTAGATCAGTGGGGCGGGGCTTCACTGGTTTAATTTGTCACGTGTATCATAGCATCCCGGCCGGTGCCGCGCACATGGAGAGAGGGGAGCTGCGGTTCCTGTCTTGTCACGGCTCCTGTACTGAAGTAAGTAATTAAGAGAACAATCCTTTTTCTATGTAAATGCATTTAGCTACGAATGCATCTGAGGCCGGGCCCCTCCTCCCACAGTGTAAACCCTCCTCGTTCCTCCGACGGACCCTCCTCATTCTTCTGCGCGGCCCCTCCACCCACACTGTAGACTTTTAATTTTGCTTTTGTTTGGGGCTTCTTGCAGGTCCCTAAAATGTGCATCTTGTGGGGCCTTAAAAAGTGTGGGGCATCTTGCGGGGCCCTAAAGGTGTGGGGCATCTTGCGGGGCCCTAAAGGTGTGGGGCATCTTGTGGGGCCCTAAAGGTGTGGGCATCTTGCGGGGCCCTAAAGGTGTGTGGCATCTTGCGGTGCCCTAAAGGTGTGTGGCATCTTGTGGGGCCCTAAAGGTGTGGGGCCTCTTGCGGGGCCCTAAAGGTGTGTGGCATCTTGCGGGGCCCTAAAGGTGTGGAGCCTCTTGCAGGGCCCTAAAGGTGTGGGGCATCTTGCGGGGCCCTAAAAGTGTGGAGCCTCTTGCAGGGCCCTAAAGGTGTGGGGCATCTTGCGGGAACCTAAAGGTGTGTGGCATCTTGCGGGGCCCTAAAGGTGTGGGGCATCTTGCGGGGCCCTAAAGTTGTGGGGAATCTTGCGGGGCCCTAAAGGTTTGTGGCATCTTGCGGGGCCCTAAAAGTGTGTGGCATCTTGCGGGGCCCTAAAGGTGTGGGGCAGCTGGCGGGGCCATAAAGGGGTGGGGCATCTTGCGGGGCCCTAAAAGTGTGGGGCATCTTGCGGGGCCCTAAAAGTGTGGAGCCTATTTCGGGGCCCTAAAAGTGTGTGGCATCTTGCGGGACCCTAAAGGTGTGTGGCATCTTGCGGGGCCCTAAAGGTGTGGGGTCTCTTGCGGGGCCCTAAAGGTGTGGGGCATCTTGCGGGGCCCTAAAGGTGTGGGGCATCTTGCGGGACCCTCAAGGTGCGGGGCCCTAAAGGTGTGGGGCCTCTTGTGGGGCCCTAAAGGTGTGGGGCATCTTGCGGGACCCTAAAGGTGTGTGGCATCTTGCGGGGCCCTAAAGGTGTGGGGCATCTTGCGGGACCCTAAAGGTGTGGGGCATCTTGCGGGGCCCTAAAACTGTGGGGCATCTTGCGGGGCCCTAAAAGTGTGGAGCCTCTTTCGGGGCCCTAAAAGTGTGTGGCATCTTGCGGGACCTTAAAGTGTGGGGCATCTTGCGGGACCCTAAAGGTGTGGGGCATCTTGCGGGACACTAAAGGTGTGGGGTCTCTTGTGTGGTCCTAAAGATGTGGGGCATCTTGCGGGGCCCTCAAGGTGCGGGGCCCTAAAGGTGTGGGGCCTCTTGCGGGGCCCTAAAAGTGTGGGGCATCTTGTGTGGTCCTAAAAGTGTGGGGCATCTTGTGTGGTCCTAAAAGTGTGGGGCACTTGCGTGGTCCTAAAAGTGTGGGGCATCTTGCGGGGCCCTAAAGGTGTGGGGCATCTTGCGTGGCCCGAAAAGGGTGAGGCCTCTTTTAGGGCCCAGAGGTGTTTTTTTTATTGTCCTCTTTAAGAGCCCTGAAAAGTGTTGGGCCTCTTGTGGGGCACCTTGCAGGTCTCTTAGATGTGGGGGCCCTATCTACCTATCTACTGTGGGCCAGCTATCTACCTACCTTCTGGGGGTCCCTACATACCTACTGGGAAGACTATACCTATCTACCGACCGTCTGGAGGCCCCTATCTACCTACTTACTGGGGGGACTCTTAACTACCAACTGGGGGACTCTACCTTCTGGGAGCCCTATATACCTACCTACAAGAGGGGAACCTATATTCCTATTTATATGCTAGGAGTCTTAATGAACTACTTCTACAGGAAGCCTATATATCTAACTACTTGGTCACTAGGGGTGTAAGTATTACCATTTGGGGCACTATGTATCGGGAATTTGTACATTTGGGTGGGGGCACAGGTGGGAAGGTGATAGAAAAATGAGAAGTCTCAGGTGTTTGTGTTGTGAATTCTTCAGGGACAAGTGGCAGCCACGAGATGTTATCACTGTGGTCTGGAGCAAATGGGGAAGAAAAAAGAAAATGAATGACACATCAGAAAAGACATCAGCTGTGAGTCACTAAATGTAACTGCACTGTGTACCATGTATCTACCACTATATGGTCACTGTATGGCAGTGATATTGGTCTTGGTGTAATGGTTTATATTCAGTAACAGCATGGCGGTATTATTCAGTTTCTTTATGGTGGAGATATGTGGTGATGATGTGGTGGTATTATTTGGTCTTTGTATATTGTTGTTACTTGGTGATATTGGTCTTGGTATACTGGTTTAATCAGTAACATTACAGTGGTATTAGTCACCATATGGCCATGATATGTGGGGTATTATTTGGTCTTTGTATATTGTTGCTATTGGTATTATTGGTCTGGGTATATTGGTTTGGTCAGTAACAGTGGTGACACGCGGTGATCATCTGGCGGTATTTGCTGGCTCCTGTATACATACTGACCCACAAAATACAGATAAACTGTATATTATATAATCCACCAAGAACCAAATCAAAAAACAATGGCGCAATTGCTTTTTTTTTTCCCTTGTTCATTTACAGAAAAAAAACTTTTTTTTTGGTGTAAGGGGTTTGTGGGTGGGGGCGGGGCTAAAAAGGGGTTGGGGTTGGTAAAGGGGTGGGGCCCCAAGGGTGCTTTCAGCTTTACCCGGGGGCCTTTAAATTTTGGTTTTGGGGGCACCGGGATAAAAACCCAACGCCCAAACAGTACCTGCTGCCCCTTAAAATACAGCCGGGGAAATCCCGGGTTTGGGAAACATGGGGGGTTGGCCCCCCCCCCTGCCTATTTTACTCCCCCAATGGGAAAAGGCCGACCCCGGGGAATGGTGGAAGCCCCAATTCTAAAGAAAACTTAAAACGTTTTGTGAAATCTGTTTCTGTTGGCACCTATTTTTTAAAATTTTTCCTTTCACTTTTTCACCAAGGGCTTCCTTTCTTTTTGGGGGGGATGTGTTTTTCCCCCCTCCCGGATTAAAGCCCCCGAACCTGGGCTTTGGGGTATTTTCCCCCACCATTTTCCCGATTTTCAAAGCTGCGGGCCAACAAATTTTATTAGTTTTATAAATTATTAAGTAATTTTTAATATAATATATACCCATTTTATATAATTTTATTTTTGTTTTTTTTTTATATATATATTTAAAAAAAAAAACTTCCCCAAAGGGGGAAATTTATTAAGACTGTCTAATTGGGGAAAGGGGCCCCGGAGGGAAAATTTCCCCTAAATGTATTAAGGGGGTATTTACAAATTTTGGGCAAAAGGGAAATACGCATAGTTTAAAAAATTTTAAGCACAACACAAAAAAGCTATGGGTCATGGGCCTTTGGCAGTCACCTCCCTTTATGTTAGTTCGCAGCCTGCCCCCCTGCACTTGAAGATAACATGGAAAAAAAGTTAAGTAAATTGTGAAATTTAAATTTTTTTCCCCTTTGGGTTTCTCCCTTTTTTGGGCCGGGGGAAGGGAGGGGAGGACACCATGGGAGAGCATTTTTTTCTAAATAGGGAGAACTCGGGGAAGCATTGTTATTTTTTAACACATTTATTTTCTAATGGAGCTGTTTAAAGTTTTGGGGGAAATTTTTATATTGTAGCACTTTGGGGAAAAACTTATTACTAGTAGAAACACTGTGCCGCTGCTCTGGGGGAGCACTAGTAGTATAGGGGAACCAGGGCCGGACTGGGAATAAAAATCAGCCCTGGAACTAAGCCCCCACCAAACCCCATTTCAATTTCCCCTTAAAAAAATTTTCCCTTGTTTTTCCCCACCTCGGGCCCCTTTGTAAAATAAACTACACCTTTTAAAGTGGGTTTCACCCCGGAGGGAAATTTTTTGGGGGGGTTTTTTTTTTTTTTGTTTTTTTGGTGGTTTTTGGCGAAAGGAAGAGAGTTAAAGTGAGCATTTCTGCCCCAAAAAAAAAAAAACGCATTTAAAAAAATGCACCCAAAAAAACCCCGTGTGAGAGCCCCCTAAACACCCAAAAAAGAAAGAAAAAAAAAGGAAGGAAAAGAAAAAGAAAAAAAAAAGGAAAAAAAAAGGAAAAAAGAAAGAATAGAAACAGTTTGGGGGGAAAAAAAACCCCCAAAATTTTTTACAGGGGTCAAAGGGGGTGCGCTTTACAACGGGAAAAGCCCCCAATTTGGGCACCCACATGAGCCCCAAAATACCTAAAAACCCCCCCAATCACTTCACCCTTTGTCCCGGTCACCAAACACATGAATATAGCCCCTGATTCCAAAAGAAGTAAAATGACACCTGACATCAGGGAAATCACAGGAGCGTTTAAACTTGATGGGGGTTTTTCTTTTTTCTTTTCTTTGGGATCTGGCCCAAACCTCCCCTGATGTCTTCCCCCGATGAAGGGCGTTTCCCCTTTCCATTTTTTCTTTTCCTGCCGGGGGGACAGCATGAAAAATCTTCTTTCCCCCGGTCACTACTTCCCCTTTAGAATTTACCACAATACATCTTAGATCCCTTCCTTTTTTTAGGGGGTTTCTATCAATTTACCCAAACGCGTTTGTTAGACCCTAAAAAATTAGAAAATTAAAAAATTCAGATAATTTGGGATGTAAATTGGTAGAACCCCCCATTAGGTAAAGGGAAAAAAGGGCCTTCCTCCATTTAAATTTTGGTTTGGTAGACAGGCCCACCCCTGGGAACCAGGGCCCGGTAAACTGGGGCTGCCCCCAGAACCAGCCCGGTAGCTGGGGGGTGCCCCCAGTAACCGCCAGGGAGCTGGGGGTGCCCCCCAGTAATCAGGCCCGGTTGGGGCCCAAATTTAATAAGGGGCCGGTTTGGGCCCGGGGGCAGTAATTAGCCAGTAGGGGGCCCCCATTTTTAGGGAGGAAGGGGGCCCCGTATATAGGGAAAGGGGGGCCCAGGGATTTTAGGCAGGGAGGGCTTGTATATAACCCGGGCCCTTATAGGTTTGACAGGGCAAATATATAGGTAGACGATGGTAAAATAGGCAGAAGGGAAGGTATATAGGGTAGAAAAGGGGTGGCATATTTGGTAGACAGGGTTTGGGATTTCAAAGGTTTTGACCAGGGCAGTATTAAAAATAGACCAAGGGCCCCGGGGTATAGGTAGACAGGGTTTTTGTTTTTCAGGTAGGGCGGGCAAAAATATTGGTAGACAGGGGGTGGTTTTTCCCGGTAGCAGTTTAGTATACCAGGGTAGACAGGGTGGTGTATAGGTTTTAGGGGCCCGGGGGGATTTGGTAAACAGGGCCAAATATACGGAGACGGGCTGTATACAGGTAGGGAAAAAACAGTATACAGGGTTTGGCAGGGGGTAATTTTTTAGGGGGAAGGGGAGGGAACAGGGAGACAGGGCAGTATACAGGTAGAAGGGGGTTTTATAAGGGAGAGAGGGGAAGTATACCGGGGAGACAGGGCCGTATACAGGCAGGGCAGGGTGTAAAATGGTATACAGGGCAGTAAAACAGGTTTGTTAGGGGAAGGGTTTTATTAGGGAGGGCATGGGCGTTTTACAGAGACTAGGGCTGTTTATAGGAGAAAGGGCAGTTTTAAGGTAGTAGGGCCCGATTTCAAGTAGTCAGGGCGGGGATATAGGGAGAAGGGCTTTTTTATAGGTAGGCAAAGGGGTGTATACAGGCAGGGCCCGGGCAGCATACAGGCAGGGGGGCCCGTATAAGGGGGAGAAGGGCTGTTTTTTAGGCGGACAGGGTTGTATATAAGTTTGAAAAGGGTCGTATTCAGGGCAGGTAAAAGGTAGACAGGGCAGGTTTTTTTAGGCAGACAGGGCAGTATACAGGGCAGTAAAATACAGGCAGGTATATTTTGGTAGGGCAGGGCATATTACAGGGGAGGTAATATAGGGAGACAAAGGGTAAAAGGGTTTTAGGCATTCAGGGCAGTATACGGCAGGGATTTTTGGTAGACAGGGGGGTTTTTAAAACAAGGGGAGGTTTTTTAGGTTTGACGGGGGTGTATAAAGGGGGAGATATATTTGGCAGACAGGGGGGTTTAAAAAGGGGAGTATACAGGGAAAGGTTTTTTAGGCCGAAGGACTGTTTTACAGGGAAAGGGATTTTGGTAGACCAAAGGGGAGTATAAAAGGGCAGGTTATAAGCAGAAGGCCCGTATTTCAGGCCCGTATACAGGGGGAGGTAAAATAGGTAGAAGGGCGTATACAGGGCGGTATATAGGTAGACAGGGCTGTATACAGGGGAAAGGTATTTTAGGGGGAAAGGGGAGTATTTCAAGGGGGAGGAAATAGGCAGACAGTGCTTTTTAAGGGGCGTATACGGGCAGGGTTTTAGGTAGACAGGGCAGTATCAGGGAGTTTTACAGGGGGGTAAAAGGGCAGTATTTTTCAGGGAAGTTATTTTAAAGGTAAAACAGGGCCCGTTAACAGGGCAGGTATATAGGGGGACAGGGGGGTATACAGGGCAGGTATATAGGTAGACAGGGCAGGTATATAGGTGAGACAGGGCAGGGGTTTATAGGCAGAAAGTTGGGAGTTTTTTCGGGCAGTAAAACCGGGGGGTATTTTAGGTTGACAAAGGCTTTTTATACAGGGGGGGTTAAAATAGGCCCGCAGGGGCCCGTTTACAGAGGCCCGTATTTTTAGGGCAAGTTTTATAGGGGAGACAGGACTGTATACCGGGCAGGTTTTATAGGTAGGGGCCCGTTTAAAAAAGGGGAGGTATTTAGGAGAAAGGCTGTATACGGGCAGTATCAGGGCAGGTATAAGGTAGACAGGGGAAGGTATATAGGCAGAAAGGGGGGTATACAGGGCAGTATAACAGGCAGGTATATAGGTAGACAGGGGCTGTATAAGGGGGGTATATAGGTAGACAGGGCTGTTTTACAAAGCAGTTATTTAGGCAGACAGGGCAAATTTACAGGGGAGTATACCCGGGCAGGGAAAATTGGCCCGGGCAGGACTGGATTCCCGGGGCCCGGTATTTTAGGTAGGTAGACAGGGCAGGTTTACAGGGGAGGGGATTTTAAAACAGACGGTGTTTACAGGACAGGGTTTTCAGGGCAGGTATATAGGGGAGACGGGCTGTATTTAAAGGGGAGGTTTTAAGGCAACAGGGGGGTATTTTGCGGCAGGAAAAATTTTGGGGGAAAACAGGGGTGTATTTCAAAGGCCCGGAATATTTGGCAGACGGGGCCCGTTTCAGGGGAGGTTTTATAGGCAGACAGGCTGTATTTCAGGACAGTATACCCGGGCAGGTATTTTAGGGAGACAGGGCCCGTAACAGGGCAGGTTTTATAGGGGATACAGGGCAGTTTACAGGGCCCGTATTTCAGGGCCCGGTAATATAGGTGGGCAGGGAAAATATACAGGGAAAAGGTATATGGGAGACAGGCGTTTAAAGGGAGGTATATAGGCAGACAGGGTGTATACAGGGCAGGTATATAGGGGAGGGCAGGGCAGGTATATAGGCCAAACAGTGCAGTATACCGGGCGGTTATAGGGAGACCCGGGCTGTATTCAGGGCAGGTTATAGGCAGGCAGGGCAGTTTTCAGGGCTGTTTACAGGGCAGGGTATTGGGAGACGGACTGTATAAGGGAAGGGATATAGGCAGACAGGGCTGTATACAGGGGAGGGTTTTATAGGGAGACAGGGGCAGTATACAGGGGAGGTAAAATAGGCGGGGGCTGTATACAGGACAGTATACAGGGCAGGGGATATTTGGTAGGGCAAAGGGCGTTTTATACAGGGGCCAGGTATTAGGTAGACAGGGGAAAGGGTTTTTTGGCAGAAGGGCAGTATAAAAGGGGAGTTTTTACAGGGAAGGGGATATAGGTAGGGCGGGCTGTATACGGGGCAGATTTATAGGTAGAAAAGGGCTTTTATTTCCCGGGCGAAAAATTTAGGCAGACGGGCAAATTTTCAGGGCGTATTTCAAGGGGGAGGTTTTTATGGGGAGGGCAGGACTGTATTTCAGGGCGGTAAAATAGGTAGACAGGGCAAATATACAGGGGAGGTTTAAGCAGAAGGCTGTATAAAGGACAAAATTAAAAGGGCAGGTTTATTGGGAAAACAGGGGGTGTAACAGGGAGGTATATAGGCAGACCGGGCAGGGGATACGGGCAGGGGGTTTTTAGGTTAGACAAAGGGCCCCCTATAAAAGGGCAGGTTTTTATGGCAGGGGCAGTGGGGCTTATACAGGACAGTATACAGGGGGAGGGATATAGGTTTTACAGGGCAGTTTTACCCGGGCAGTTTTTAAGGGCAGGTTATTTGGTAATCAGGGCAGTTTCAGGGGGATTTTTTATAGGGATACAGGGGGAGGTTTATAGGCAGACAGGGCTGTAAAAAGGGCAGGGATATAGGGGAGGAAAAGGGCTGTATACGGGGAGGTTTAAGGTAGACAGGGGGGAAAGGGATTAAAAATTTGGCAGACCCGTGCATTTTTTTAGGGCAGTTTTTTCAGGGCAGGTTTTAAGTAGACAGGGCTGTTTCAGGGCAGGGTATTAGGGAGACAGGGCAATTTACAGGGCAGTTTAACGGGCGGGTTATAGGCAGAAAGGACTGTATACAGGGAGGTTTTAAGGTAGACAGGGCAAATATACAGGGCAGGTATATAGGGGAGGGCGGCTGTATACGGGCAGTATTCAGGGCAGGTATATTGGTAGACAGGGGGTTTACCCGGGCAGGTATAAAAGGTAGGGCAGGGGGTGTATACGGGGGAGCTTATAGGCGACAGGGCAAAGGGATATTGGGGAGGGCCCGGGTGTATACAGGGCAAAGGGATATTTGGGGAGGGCGGGCAGTATACAGGGAAGGTTATTGGCAGGCAAAGGGGTGTATTAAAAGGACAGTATTTCAGGGCAGGGGATATTTTGGTAGACAGGGGGAGTATACAGGGGAGGTATATAGGTTTACAGGGCAGTATACGGGCAGGTATTAGGTTTGACAGGGCAGTATAAAAGGGATGTATATAGGCGGGCAGGGTGGTTATTTTAGGCAGATAGGGTTTTTTAAAAGGGCGGTATTATAGGTAGCAGGGCAGGTATATATGCAGCCCCCGGGGGGTATTTCAGGGCAGGTATATTGGTAGACAGGGCAGTTACAGGGCGTATTCAGGCAAAGGGATTTAGTGAGAAAAGGCTGTATTTCGGGAAAGGGTTTTAGGTTAAGGGCTGTATACAGGGGAGGTATATAGGTAGACAGGGCAGTATTAAAAGGGCCGTATACGGGAGGGGTTAAAAGGCAGAAAAGGGGGTGTTTACAGGACAAATATACAGAGCAGGGTTTTTAGGGGAGACAAGGGGGGTAAAAGGGCAGGTTTTTAGGTATACAGGGCGCATAAGGGCAGGTTTTTTAGGTAGCAGGGGGGGATACAGGGAAGGGGAAAATAGGTAGGCCCGGGGCAGTATAAAGGGCAGGTATATAGGTAGACAGGGCAGTAAAAAGGGCAGGGGATATAGGCAGGGTGAAAATAAGGGCGGGGTATTAGGAGACAGGGGCGGGGAAAATACCCAGGGAGGTTAAGGTAGCCAGGGTGTTTTACAGGGCAGGTATATAGGCAGACAGGCATATACAGGGCAGGTTAAAAAAGTGCCGGGCATATACGGGGCGGGATTGGCAGACAGGGCTTTTAAACAGGGCAGTATACGGGGCAGGTATATGGGTGCCGGGGCTGTATACAGGGCATAGCGGCGGTATTGGGTAGCCAGGGCTGTATACGGGCAATATACGGGGGCAGGTTTTAATAGGCAGCCCGGGTTGTATACAGGGCGAAACCAGGGCAGGTATTAGGTACCGGGCTAGTAGTTTAAAAAAAATAAAAAAAACCAAAATTTCCTGATGTCTTGTTTCCCTCTTCGTCTTCCCCGGAGGCCCCCGGGCAGCAGACTGCAGGGCCGCGGAGGGGGCGGGGCGATGACTTTATCACATCGGGTCTGCCCCGCGGCCTCCTGGGAGGAAAAATTGGGATCAAAGATCCCATGTTTCAGCCTCGGTGTTTTGCACCGCGGGGTGAAGCGGCGGCCGGATGGCTGTAGGTGGGTCAGTGCCCGGGCCTTTGGCCATCTGGCGAGAGGGCCTGTCGGCCCCGCCCGGGGGTTTCCGGTCGCTATGCGACCATTGCAGCACCTGTGGTCACCACGACCGCCCCGGACTGGGGCCCAAAAAATTTGGGGGGCCAGGGGGGTTTCCGGGGCCATGGGGGGGGCCCCGGGGGGGGGGGAAAACTATTAATATTCATTTTAATACAAAAAACCTTTTTTTTTAACAGGGGGTCACAACATTTTCTGGTCCTAAGGCCACATTATCATATTGTGCCTCACCCAGTGGCTGCAGTAAATTTAGGGAGTTTTCCCCTCTGAACCTTATGCCTTTTTCCATTGAAGGCCCAATGCTGAGGGTCTTTTTCACTTTAGGGACTGCCAAAGATCAAAATGGGGGTGTCCCCTGCTCAGTACTCTAGAAAGAGGATATAAAGCACCTATTTTCATTGTGGTTTTGGGGGGCTACAAAACTTCACAACTATAATGAGAACAAACACTTATATGCCGTGTCCAAACATCCCCCTCTTTGGAGTCTCGATTTCCCATGGTATATTTGGGGCTATGCAAAAATTGTTCAGAAAAAAAACTCCTTTGAAAAAGAAACCCAGAGATAATACAAAGCTATTTGGGATGCTTAAAAAAAAATATACGCCTGGAAGGGGGCCCATACGTGCCACCTAAAAAGTGCCATCTGTTGAAAGCAGTGTCAAAAATAAAATTTCTTTCTGAAGTATGAGGACAAACACAAAGTATGTTTGTGTCCTTATGCCACACTGACACAATTACTTTTGGGGCACTATAAGAGAGCAGTATTACTGTTAAAGGCATTCTGGCTGGCATTTGGATTTTTTGGGCATATTCGAGCATAATTATTTTTGAGTTAGTGGCCACAAGTACTGTAGGGGGACATGGGGCATTTGTGTAATACTAGTATTGTAAGGGAAAGTATCTGTCTTTGGGTGGTGCTAGGTTAATAACTGGGAAATCTCAAATTGAGTGGAGCAAAGAATAAATGCATATAAAGTGCATACTTCCAAAATTCCTGTTTTTAGTGGACAATCCCGATACGCTTTACAAGCGTAACTGCAGAAGTATAAAGGGGTCCCTCCCTCTTTTCCCCCACTGTAGGAAAAAAAAAACAATGTGGTGCGAGCTGTGGCAGGGCCAAAAACCAGGAAAACCCTCGAAGAATGATTTCCTGAAAAAGCAACAATGTAGGGGAATTTTTTAACTGTGTCTGTTGGGGAAGTGAAGGGATTTGGGGTTCTGGTTTTTCTGTGCAAAACAGTCAGCAGCTTCAAATGTTAGAAGCTCAGAAACTGTCTACCCCCCCCACTCTGACCTCCAGTCACTATCTCCACTCAACTCTGACGTCTCCAGTCAATGTTTCCCCTCCAGCTACTCTCACCCCACTACTCTGACCCCTCCAGTCACTGTCTCCCCCCTACTCTGATCCCTCCACTGTCTCACCTCCTTTCTGACAGTCACTGTCTGACCCCTTAGCCACTCGCTCCCCCCACTTTGACCACCCAAGCCAGTGTCTCCCCTCTCTGAGTCCTCTAGTCACTGTCTCCCCCTACTCTGACCCCTCCAATCAATGTCTCCCCGCCCTGTCTGACCCCTCCAGCCAATGTCTCTCCACTCTGACTTCTCAAGCCTCTGTCCCCCACTCTTATCCACCCTAGTCACTGTCTTCCCCGACAGCTCCAGGCACTGCCTGCCCTAACCTCTCCAGCCACTGTCTCCTCCCTCTCCACCCCAATCTGACCCCTCCAGTCACTATCTCCCCCCTCTGACCCCTCCAGTTACTCTCTCCCCCCTTCTCTGACCCATCCAGTCACTGCCTTCTCCTCCCCATCTGACCCTTCCAGGCACTGTCTACCCCCTATTTAGAACCCCCAAGCCACTGTCTAACCCACCACTCTGTTCTTAAAGCCATTGTCTCAACCCCCATTCTGACCCCTCCAATCACTGTCTCCCACCAACTCTGACCCTCCAAGCATTGTCTCCCCCTCATTATGACCCCTCCATTCACTGTCTCACCCTCATTCTGACCCCTCCAGTCATTGTTTTTCCTGCATTCTAACCCCTCCAGTCACTGCCTTCCTCCACTCTAACCCCTCCAGCCACTGTCTCCCCCATAACTCCTTCATTTACTATCTCCCCCCCTGGCCCCACCAGCCACCGTCTCAATTTCCCCACTCTGTTAAATCAGCCACTCCCCCCCCCCCCCCTTAAAAAAAACTGCTTTCCCCCTCTAACCCTCCAATCAAATCTCCCCCCCACTCTGCCCCCCATTATGGCCCTCCCCGTCTGATCCCTCCAGCCACTGTTTCCCCCACTTCTTTGACCCCTCCAGCCACTGTCTCTCCCCCACTCTGATCCACACAAATTACTGTCTTTCCCTCACTCGGACCCCTCCAGCCATGCATTTTTAGGATGGGAAGTGCCCAGTATCCATGGACCTTCCTATTCTGATACTATCAGGCTGTGGCTGCTGGTTTTATCTAAGCTGGTTATAAAAAAGAGGGGGACCTTATGTCTTTTTCTTAAAGTATTATTTTTCTTCTTATTTTGTAACCAGCTAAGGTAAAACCGACTGATGCAGGCTGACACAATCAGCATGGGAAGGTTTATGGATATCGGTCCCTTTCTACCCGAGAAATTCAAGACTGCTGCCAGCCCAGAAGCAGACCTTCATATTAGAGGGTCCAATTATAATGATAACCTTATGATAAGACATGCTGCTGGTTGGCACCAAGCACAAGAGATAGTAATGGAGAGTCGTCTGTCAGACAACTCCATTACTGATACTGGATAAAAAAAAAGAGAAAAACATGTTTATTCTCTATGATGCCAGCACTCGCTGACCATTTTATTAAAGATGTTAATTCACACTGGTCCAACGTAGTCCAATGAATCTGTCATCATCCAAAAGGGGAACCTGTAGTAAAACAGAACCACTACATAAAACATGACAGTTCTAAACTTCATCCCCTCATTCCCTGAAGACCTTGTGGCTGATCTTCTGGTGGTTATGAGGACACACACTTTGATTCTGAGGGGTACAGGCCGCAGCACAATCTCCAAGGGGTTGTTTCTCTATCCCCTCACCCACTCAGGAGATTGTTCCTGTGAGTTATGGTCTGTACCCCCCTCACTCCTCCCCAACCATTGTGTTATGCGGCCTAGTGCTAACACAAAATACAGCCCACGCTTATCAGCCCCGCCCACCCACCTTCACACTTTAAAACCCCCCCTCCACCTTTTCCCTTTAGCGGGGCAAACTAGAAACCAAAGGGCCCCATAGCAAACTTTTGGATGGGGGGCCCGCCCCCTCCCCGCCACGACCATGTACCAGGACATGCTGTTAGTAATGTGATAAAACAAGGGGCAAATACCCCACCATACCCCATCCCTATGTACCAATCAAAAACCACTATACCAAAACCCCAAAATACCAATAACGCTATTACAAAGGACCGATTATACCCAAACAGACCCAAATTACCACCCCAAAGTGAATGAATAATAACCCTACCATTTTGATCGTACACAAAGACCAATACTGTCTAATAAAATAATATTAAAATATATGACAATTAAAATGGGTATATATAGTGTACACAGGCTCGCAGGGTGTATATAACCCCCTACAGTGACCTACAGTGGTGAAGCAGTGTAAAACCCCAAA